>VMBQ01000279.1:31078-181893 GCA_007657795.1 Dreissena rostriformis
ATATATATATATATATATCAAGATTTAAGAATATAAATAATACATATATTAACTATTCTCAGCTAGGCTCATTTACGTTCCCGGAACCATGCGAGTTTGGTTGGTGGTAAGCATACCGGACAAGTGAAGTTTGTTCCGCGTACTTCAGCCACCCCCCCCCCCCGGCAGCAAAACAAAAAACACGCACAAAAGGAAAAACATTCAGCAACAACTTAGCTAGTGTACGTTAATTAGGTAGGAGTGCTGGGACACTCTGAATCCACACATAATGCAACCCTTGCGCTTAAGGAACTCATACACTTCCATATAAACACACACTTTAGTCATGTCAACATAATAGCTTTCACAATTTAAGGTGATATTAAATTAAACGTCAGTTAGTTTCAGTGGAGTGTAATGTTCATATGCAGAATGTTTTTTATGGTAATGATATGGGTGTTTTTCCGATCTTATAATGCTTTACAAAAATGCTGAAAAACATTCGATTAAACAAAGAGGTTCTGGTCGCGTTACTGACATTTTCTAAATTATCCATTTTTGAAGTTTTTATAACATCGTCTTCACGCAAGCACGAAGTGGTGTATCCTTACCTAGATAAATAATCATTCTGCTCTGCATGACGAAAATATGGTTGTTAACAATATGCTTTGGCACAGTCAAATAATTTAGCAATTAATACAAGTTTGATCTGTATAACAAATGCAACTCCACCTGCAATGCTTTCCGGGACTGTACTAATAAACAAAATGAAAGCTTTACTAGCAGGAGAGAAATAATACCTTACTATAGTACAAGCTATGTAAAATATCAAGCGACTAATTGCAAAACAGTCTGATTTGGTCTCAAAGTCATAGACACACCACAAACCGAGTAACGACACAAGCCAGGGGACAGCGCAAAGGAATGGTCAATTCATATCTTATATTCAATAATTGCAATGTAACACATGCACACGATACTAGCATACTAGCGATAATTATTGCAATTTCACTTCAGCAAACACTTTATTCAGAATTGAACCTTTGTTTCAATACCATACTAACAGTATTCTGTAAATATAAAGTGTTGTATATCAGGAAGAGTCAGTATATAAATGTTCATGATATACTCTCTCATATGGTAGAGTATTTTAGTAGTAACAATTATTTATACAACATAGTCTACGACATAAAGCACAAACACTCACACACATCTGACGGAATAGGCATAGAACATGTAAAACGTTTAAGCATTTAATCTTCACATAATCGATATAAAAGACAATACAATAAGTATTGTTGAATGCATATACAAGTGCAAAGTACTATGAAAACATTAAACTAGCATCTCAAAGAATACAAATGATATTTACCAAAACCACCAATCCACACGTATTGCAATATGTGTGACCCGAGGATGTTATTCGATGAAAATAAATACTCTATTGCGCTTGTAATACTATGTTTGATATTATTCCGATAGCAAAAACGTATAATAAAACCTTAATTGTCAGTTTGCCATTGTTCTACGTTCATGAAGGGCTACGTTTCAATTCCAGTTTGTACCAGAGTTGTTTTTTCCAATAGTATATGAGCCAGCGTTATACATTAAAGGGAAGCAAGTCACGCATAGTATGGATTGTTGAACTCTAGCTCGTGAGTTGAACACACTAGGAACACAATTGGCATAAAATGTTCCATTTCACACAGTCATACCAAACATGTGGGAATTGCAGTTTGAGAGGAAATTTATACATACAGTAGAATCCGTTTAATTGAATTGTTATGGTAAGTATAATTTGTTGCTACTGACCTGTTCCATTGTACACCTCATTATAATGTTATTCTGCTACATATGAGATCCATTTAAATCAGGGTTTTAGCTGTTTCTTCGATTATGACAGATAATGATACAAATGATATACTTAATGTCTGCAATACTACTAAATGCCCATAGAAGTCCAAAGCACATCGATCGAATTATGAATGCATTAAGGTCGTGGATTTACACACATGAGGAGCGCCTTTTTACATCATAATAGTTACAATATGCTGCGTTTCGAGTCATGTGAATATTTCGTTGAAACATACCTATGTTCAGAAACAAAGGTTGGTTGTACACATGTATTTCTTAGGTCATATAGTATTCTTACTGTTTATACTTAAAGATTTGTCGGCAACGTAAAAAAGCATGTGGACTATGAACTCAATATAATTATGCACTTTGTCCAACTAGAATCGCTAATTATTTAAACTAATACACCATTAACATGTTATATAATACTTTTGCGAAACAAAACTTTTATAATTATTATATGATGACGATAAAAAATTCATACTTTCTAAATATTTAACGTTTCACCAATCAGCCGTACAGATGAGTAGTTAGGAGATTTGCAACAGAAAACGAAATGTTTACCCATTATTGAATGTTAAGTATGTTATATAAATGTATTGTTATGATAATGCATTTAAAAACATTGTGATATTAACAGTATGCCACTAAATGCTAACAATGACAGTATGCAGCCGTTTTAACATGGCAATAATGAACATTACATTCAAAAGGTAAATATTTTCCTCCATAACGTGGGCAATGATAGATATATGTTGAACGCTTAAATCATTAATTAATTTAGGTATAACATTATAAAACGTCCCACGATGATGAGATTGTGTCATATATACTCGTAAGTTGATAAACAATGTATAATAATAATACATCGCCACCATGGCTACAACATAGTACCAATGCTATAAAATTCAACTTAAATCCTGTTTAAAACAATTTGTTAGGAATGTGCCAATAAAACCGACATACTTTTTTTAATCTTATAAGCATCGATTTGGTAAGGGAATTCGTAATTTCCGTTTGTTTAGTAGTTTCATTTGAAAACTGATAAACTCTCCTCATGCTTATGGAGTATAAGGGAAGTATCAAAGAAGTATTTAACCAGTCCGTGAAAACATTTACCTAACCAAACCCTTACATACTCCATAAAATAATAGTATGCACATATGAAAATAACATGTACATATAAACACAAACATCAGCCATATATGAATAACACATGGCTAAAAGCTACAGGATGCGTGTTTATGTAAATGAAGCATGTTTCATTTAGAGATTTACCTAATTAATTCGATTGCCATATGTACTGCTTGATTTAAAAGTTCATAAACACTCGACAAAATATACTTATTTAAGCATAGACAAATCAAATGGATTATTGCGTCCTAAACGAGCAAATTGTATCGATAATTGTGTCCCTAAATTTCATCTTAATGTAAAGCATTGATTAGCATAACATTCATATACGTCTTACTTTAATAGACGGAAACCTTTTATGGAAACGACAACGACGTCGTCTAGAAGCTTTTCAAATCACATTTGACATAAAAACGATGAATTAGCAATTCTTGCCACAAATAATGCTTTAATTTGTACTGATGGAGTTTTGCGAATTATGTATAAGTGCTGTATGGCATATATGCAAATTTAAAACACACGTTTTTTATCTGGCTTAGAATTTGATTATTTCAGGTTTAAAGAATGAACCTTTGTTGTAGGGTTTATTTTTTAGGTAGTTTTATTAGTCGAAACAAAAAAGTGCTTCTTAACAACATACCCAGCTTTCAATTATATGTTCGCTTGTAGACAAATACTAAAATACATTTGTGTTGCATAAAGCGCTTTTAAGATTTACATTTATTGTGTCCATCAGTGCTTGAAATGAAGTTGTAAATAGACCTTGGACTAAAACTCTAGAACTAGACAAACCTATACTTATAAATAACAATAACGTGGTCCAGGTCAATTTAACGTGCACGTGCCTATTGTGATTGTGTCACGTTTTCCTCTCATCACTGTCCCGAAAGATGTATACACATATCATACATGCCTATTGATATGGTTATCCGCATGCATTATAATGAACCGTATGATAAGTGCAGCGTTAGTTCTAGCCATTTACACAGTATCCAGTCTTTTATCCAGTTATCCAATTTGTGTACATATTTAATATATTGTATAAGCGAATGTTTTAAAAACCTTTGTTTTTATATGTCAACATGTTATCAGTATTAAATCTTAATTTACGTTCACTTCATGTGCCTAGCGGGAACACACTTTTTCATTTCATGCTAACGATTATACGATAATGTATGAATGTGAAAGTGTTTGATAAATAATAATTCCATTTCCTCTAATCATTTTCAGACTAATTTTACTTGATTTTCAACGTCAGGATCAGGTATGCTACCGTTATTAATTGCGTTTAATGTGTAACTATTAAAACAAATTGGGGATTTGATGCTCCAAACAAGTTTTCTTATGATGTGTGATAGATATAAATATACGGTCCGATATGTCTTCATGGTAGGTACCTAGCATGTAGGGTCCAAAAGGTCATGAAGTCAGGCATCTTCGTCTACTTGCATTATTTAGGGCAACATTTACTTCAATGCAAATCGTCCTTTAAAGAGATTACGTAGTGACGAGTTCTTGCATATGAGCTACAGCTTTTTTCCTCAAAAAGACTCGGTATTTTTAGCTTAAATTGATTTAAAGTGTTTTTTTATTATAAGATAGTTATATACTTATGTTAAATAAGCAATAGTAATCCGCCCTCTTACTGGCTTCATTGCATTATACTTGTCGAATCTCCCAAAGTAACGACAATGTGCTTAAAATATATATGAAAGATATGCAGCTATGCAGATGTACAAATATTATCTGTAATTATATGAATATATAATATTGTAAAATATGTCCTATTTAAAGAAGTATAATTATATTTAATTTAATTGAGTAAATACAATTATCAACTGCATTACTCCGTTTTGACAAACTTGCAGAAAGCAAAATCATACAGTACACATTCGTTAGCGTATTGCCCCTCAGAAAGAACAAACATAGTATTAAAGGCCAGATTACATTGTCATAGAAACATATGCCTGTTTTACTGAATGTTTTTTGAACGGACATAATGTATACCATATAATGTCTGGTTACCTTTACAACGACGTGTATAATTGATAGTTTATATATGCAACCTCTACAAACGTATGGGGAAACTTATGATCGCTTGCAAAAATTAAACATCATTAAATACATGTTTGTTGCATAAAGCGGTTTTAAGATTAACATTTGTTGTGTCCATCAGTGCTTGAAATGAAGTTGTTAATATACATTGGTCAATTTAACGTGCACGTGCCTTTTCTGCTTGCGTCATGGCTTCCTCTCATTACTGTTAAAAAAAAGGAGAAAACATATTATTTATACATGTATTTTTCATGCATATTGATAGCTTATATGCGCTTGCATTTAAAGTATGATATGTTCAGCATTAAGTCTAACCCCTTACTTAGTATACAGTTCATTATCAAGTTATTCAATATGTGTAAATGTTAAATATATTTTGCAATTGACTGTTTGGAAAACCTTTCTGATAATATGTCAACATGTTACCAGTAGTTAATCTTAATTTACGTTCACTTCATGTGCCTAGTGGGAACGCACTTTTTGCATTTCATACTAACGAGTATAGTATTTCATTGAAATTTAATGTATGCACGTGCAAGTGTTTGATAAATAATAATTCAATTTCCTTTCTCTTACAATTTTCAGACTATTTTATTTAACTGGCCTGAACAAATCCTGATCAATTATGCGTCCGTAATTACTTTTGTTCTGTTTGTAACTATTAAATAATGTTGAGGATGTATTGTTCTAGAGAAGTTGTCTTATACTGTGTGATAAATATACATTTAGAGATGTCTTTTTAGTATGGACCTAGAATGTAGGCTTAATAAAGTATTTGCATAAAATTAACTACTGTTAAATGTGGACACGTAAATTACTTGTATAATACTTTAGTTAAAACCACCCGTGCCTTCAAGTGGTTTTGTATACGGAATTACAAAAATGATCATTATAAACCAATTTGTTGATTGTTATATAATCGGCGAATACGTCGTACTACCAATGGTAATCACTTCACATTCAATGGCGCTTTGTTTAATGTTCGCATAAATTTAATACAAATCGTCTCAGACATAAAAATAATTGCTAAAACTGGCAGACTCAGGAGCTCTCAATAATGTACTTTCGACAAAGCTTTCTGTCTTATTGCAGAGCGGATTGACATTTTCCGAATAAATACATCGTTATCTAGGTTGATATCCCTTAATTATTTTGGAATGTCTCGTTCTCAAACACCGAATTAATCCTGTTGATTTGAATGACTGAGATCTTCTAGCAGATTGAATACTGTGGTAGTTGTGTTGTGTATGCTGCATCCTTTATACTTTCATTATAAATATATCTTATCCGTCGCAATACTGTAAGGCGTCTGGTTTTACTACCTTACTGAAATTATATTCATTCCGGGATCATTCAAGGAACGTGTCTGATTATTCTTTAACAACAAATCTTAAAAACACTACCGAAACAATACCCGAACACGGCCTCAATAATGTGTTAAAACAATACATCTATAAATGTGCATGCACATTTTATAATATAATACTTCGCTAGCTATATATTGTTTTACGTAAAAGTAACTACACGTGACAGATAAATATTTAAAGGGTAAGAAATATTAAATAACCATAAGATTCTTACCTTAAAACAACCAGAACCAGCTCTGGCGCGGTATCCAAGGACTTAAATACTGTTACAAGGCATATGGTGGAGATTGAGGCTTGGGTTTCTTAAAGTAATACTCGACTATTATATATTGTTAATTGACCACGGTCTGCGGGCTTGCTGATCCATTATTAAGAGATGGGTTCGTGACCTAAATATCTGGTTTATAGAATGTTCTAGAACTTTGGCCAATACTCGGATGTTCTGCGTATAGTATAATGTGTTGTAATAAATTGAGTACTTGTATTACGACAATATTTGACCTGGTTTAAAATTCGTGTGTATTTTGTTTATGAGCAACTTTTTTTCTTTTGTAAGCGTCTTGATTACTTAAGCAATTGTTCTGTTGTAGGCAAAATATAAATATATATGTGTTTTATGTCTACCTTTAAAATAAATAATCGTGTAATATTCTATTATGATTTTAATCCCTTTTGATGACGTCATGTAATTATAATTTTTATTATAAAAACGAAAATTATTAAAATAAATCTATTTGTCACAAATAAAATGTGTCCGTGATAATTGTTATGGTACTTCATGTTCCTATAGCGCTTTGTTCTTTAGAGTTATTTACTTTTTTGTCCATAATTATGATTCGGATGATTATATGATACAACTTATTGCTATTAAATACGGAGAAACATGAAAGATGTGCCATATTGGTTAAGAATTTATAACCGTGTCCTGTTTAATTGTTAATAATTGAACTTAAAAGGTATTGCCCTTATTTATTAAAATCATTTTTTTTAAATAGAAATCAGCTACGTTTTTGAATCGGCCTTAGTTGACAAGTATATATTTTTAATGAATAACGGCTGGTGATGATGAGCAAAATTTGAAATGGTTCGGTTCATTATGTTTTAACCATAATTACAATCTCTTGAGATGTACAAACGGAAAAAAATAACTCAAATCCAATCTTTTAGCTGCAATTACGGTTAAAATGAACAGGTGTAGTGTTAGACAGTTGAAATCATAAAGTTGAGAGTTAGGTACATACGTTTAAAGTCCTTAAAAGTTAAATTCATTAAACAAATTGACGTATATAAAACATTTGATATCTCATTATAAAACATGTATTTTATATATGTTCAGTTTAATTAAACTAAGTTTCCATACATAATAATACACTTGTAATGGCATAATACTAATTTGGTAATTGCGGGAGTCAGTGTTAAATACATTTCCGAACTATAATGATCATAGATTGTTCAGTTATTTAAAAAATATGACCAAACATAATTTATTAGCAAATTTTAGACAATTCGCACTGGTGTCATTTGTTCCGATGGGTGACACAACAAATTGCTTATGCCTTCTCTTAAATTAGCATTTGTATACGAACCAATCTTATATCTAGTCGAAACATGACTTAACGTTCTCGTGAACCAATACCAACCTTTTAAACAGAACACTTAAAAAAAGGAAACAGCAAGACATTGGCACAAACTCACGTGTTATTGCATGTTTAAATACCGAACGTTTGTTATAACAACGAACATGATACATTAAGTAAAATTGAAGTACTACAGAAACATATAAAATGTTAATTCGTATAACAAATCCATTAAAGGACAAAGGATAATTTAAGTAAGTGCGCTTGTTTAACCGCCTATAATACGATACCAGTAAATAATATAATAACGATATAATTTAGAATCTCACATCATTATTTAGTACTTAAAGTGTAATGGTAAATACACCTTGTTTCTTTTGACCTGCTCCATTATACACCTCATTATAATGTTATTCTGCTAAATATGAGATCCATTGAAAGCAAGGCCTCAGCTGTTGCTCAGATAATGCCCAGATACTGAGACAACTGATTTACTTAATGTCTGCAAAACTACTACATGCGAATATAGAATTGCTAATAATTTAAACATATTTTCTTACTTTTTTACTACTAAATTTTCTTTTAAATTATCAGCAATTCTAGTTGGAAAAAAGTGTATAATTATATTGCGTTCTTGTCCAGTTGTTTTTAGTATTTCCGACAACTATTAAAGTAAAAACAGTAAGAATAATATATGACCTAAGAAATACATGTGTAGAACCAACCTGTGTTTCTGAACATAAGTATGGTTTCAACAAAATGTCCACAGGACTCGAAACGCAGCATATTGTAACTATTCATATGTAGAAAGGCGTATATGCGCTACTAATGTATCTAAATCCGCGACCTAAATGTATTCCTAATGTCATTGAGATCGATGTACTTTTGACTTCTATGCGCATCTATTAGTTTTGCAGACATTAACTATATCAGTTGTCTTAGTATCTGATCATTATCTGAGAAACAGCTGAGGCCCTGCTTTCAATGGATCTAATATTTATTCTCCTGATGCTAAGGGGGTATAATAATCACTCCTGATGCTTAGGGGACATAAGGAAATATCAAAGAAGTATATAACCAATCCGTCAAATCATAAACCTGCACAAACCCTTACATAATCCATATCATTTTACAATGCACCTAAGACAATTACATTTACATATAAAAACAAACAGCAGCCATATGTAAATAACACATGTATAAAAACATCAGAATGCGTGCTAATGTAAATGAATCATGTTTCATTTAGTGATTTTAATACCTTATTAATAAGATTGTCATATTCACTGCTTAATTGAAAAGCTAATAAACACTTGACAACATAAAGTAATTTAAACATAGACAAATCAAAAGGATCATGGCGTCCTAAACAAAAAAATTGTATCGATTGTTTTGTCCCTTAATTTCAGCTGAATGTAAAACATTGATTAGCATAAAAATCTTATACGTCTTACTTAAATGGACGGAAACCTTTTATGGAAATGTCAACGACGTCGTCTAGAAGCTTGACAAATTACATTCGACAGAAAAACATTGAAATGGCAATTATTGCCTCAAATATTGCATCAATTTGTTCTCATGGAGGATTGCGAATGATTTATTAGTGCTCTACGGCATATATGCAAACTGAACACACAATTTTATCAGGCGTAGAGTATGAATCTTTCAGGTTTAAAGACCGAACCTATAATGTGCATGTTGTGATTAGCGTTCTTGTTCTTGTTAATGTTTGACTTGCAAATGGACGAGTCTATCACTTAATGAAAATGTAAAGCGTGTCGGTATTTTTTAATCGTTATGTTGAATTCTAATCTTTCAAAATAAAATGCTGTCAAACCATAACAAATTGTTAGTTTATAATTTTTATTTACATGAATTATAATTTTATTTTATTAAATTGATTTAGTAAAAGTAATAACTAATTCCTTCTTTTTGACAAATTTGCAGAAAGCACCATCATACAGTTCACATTCCAGAGCATCGTGATGAAGGCCAGAATACATTGCCATAGAAACATGTTCCCGTATTACTTAATGTTTTCTAAATGGATATAATGTATACACATAGTGTGTCTTGCTATCTGTGCAACGACTTGTCAGGCATTGGTTAAAAATAGCTTCGAATATAAGGTTATAATATTGAATAGCCAATTATTTCAACCCGTGTTATAATAACAGAAAACGTATTTACGTACACAATAGACTGTTTGCACACGAACAGCGCATCACCTCTACGTTGTGTCAATAAGTAAACCGGAGACGATCTTTAACTTTTATCGTTTTGAATGAATGTGTTATAAATGTAGTTTCTGATCGTACTTATGTCATGCCATTTTCAGAAAGGATTTCAGGTAGGAAAGGTTATGGCTTAATTAAGTATTTGCATAAAATTAACTAATGTAAAATATCGATACTTTAAATGCTTGTATCATACTTAACTTAAACCCATCCGTGCCTTTAAGTGAATGTATAACAAATAACAAAAATGGTCATTATAAAGCAATTTGTTAATAGCTATATAATTGGCGAATACGTCTAACTACCAATCACCTAACATCCAATGGCGCTTTATTGAATGTTCGCATACGTTTAATATAAATCTTCTTAGACATGAAATAATTGCTAAATCTGACAGACTCAAGAGCACTCTAGAATGAACTTTGGACAAAGCTATCTGTCTTATTGCAGAGCGGATTGACATTTTCCGAATAAATGCATCTTTATCTAGGTTGATATTCCTGTTTTTTTTTAGATTTTTGCGTTCTCAAACACGCAATTATTCCTGTTGATTTTAATGACTGAGATCTTCTTGCAGATTGAACACAAAATAATAACTTGTGGTAGGATTCTTCTGTGTGCTGCATTCGTTTATACTTCCATAATAAAAACATCTTAACCTTCTTACAGGTCGCAATATTGTAAGGCGTCTGCTTTTACTGCCTCATTATAATAATATTAATTCCTGGGTCATTCAAGAAACGTGTCCGATTATTATTAGTTAGTCCATTTGCTATTTCTCTGAAACAATACCAAAATGCCCTCTAAATAATGGTTTAAAACAATATATAATTTACATGCAGAGTTTATAATAAAATGATATGCGGTTTTGAAATAATATATATTTTTAGAGTCATTCGGAAAAAAAAACATAGGTGAATGGCAATTATAACCATGTCCATTTATTTGTAATAGTTATTTATTTCAACAAACTCATTTTCAAATTTGATTTAAGTTATAAACCAGCTTTACAATTTAAATAAACAATGTAGTGTTATAACCTGTATTATTATAACCATTGCAATACAATCGCAGTCAAACTAATATCAATTATATTTAAATAGTGTACTTTATAAAAACATACATGTGACAGATAACTATATAACAGGTAAGATATATAAAATAACCATAATAGTCTTACCTAAAACACTACCAGAACACGCTCGGGTGTGGTAGCCAAAGGCGGTTCTGAAATACCATTCCAAGATGTATAGGTGGAGATTGAGGATTGGGTTTCTTAAAATAGTACTCGACTTTTCCTAATGTTCTACGTTATACGGATGTGTATTGCTGTTCCATTATGAATAGATCAAGTCGTGACCAACATTATCTGGTTAACGAATGTTCTAGAACTTTGACCAATATTCGGGGGTTCTTAATATAATATCATGGGTTGTACTTGATTAATTTCTTGTATTACGACAATATTTTAACTGGCTTGAAAGTGGTGTATATTGTGTATATGAATACATTGGTTTATTTTTTAAGCGTTTACCCTCTTAGCACTTTTTATTTAAACAATATTTATTTAGCTATTCATATACAACATGTAAGCAATATAATACAATACAAAGATACAAGCTACTTTGGACGAAATACTTAACATAAGGACTGCAAAGTGAAGCGTTCGCATTTACAGTTCAATATCTTCAAACTACCCAACACGCAGCAAACACTCTGATACTATTTAAACGGAATGGTTTATCTCATTTATAAGCTGTTTTCCTCATTTCTCCATGCCAAATTTTAGCATTTGATGTTCCAGTTTGCTTATCTGTTTCTTATAAGATCATATAATAGTTTTCGGAAATGTTAAAAATAAGTGGACGAGAACGCAATATAAGTATGCACTTTTTCTAACTAGAATTGCTGATAATTTAAACTAATTCACCATTAACATGTTATATTCGAATTTTGCGCACACAAACAAAACATTTATATGTGTTGTTTGACGACAACAAAACATTCGTACTTTCTAAATATTTAACGTTTCACCAATCAGCCGTACATACGAGTAGTTAAGAGATTTCAACAGCAAACGAAATGTTTACCCAGTATTGTATGTTAGGTATGCTAAATTAATGTAATGATAATTTATTTTAAAACATTGTGATATTAACATTTAAATTCAGTTCATGCTAACAATTACAATTGGCTGACGTTTTAACATCACAACAATGAACATCACATTCGACAGTTATCTTTTTTACTTCGTAACAAAGTATTTTGAATTGAAAAGTCATAAACTATCTTGATACTTAAAGGGCATAGAGGAAGTATCAAAGAAGAATAACCAGTCCGTCAAAACATAAACTTAACAAAACCCTTACATACTGCATAAAAAAATAGAATGCACCTATGCTAATAACACTTTTATGTATAAAGAAACAACAGCCGTATATGAATAAAACATGACTATAAACTATAGAATGCCTGTTTATATAAATGAAGCATGTTTCATTTAGTGAGTTACATTTAAAGCTTACAACAGTCATATATTAGGCAATCCGTTTGGATTTTTCCTTTGTAGCAGTGATGCCCATCATGTGTAGATGCATACGATTTAAACAACCCGACTTGAGTTTTTCTTTATCTAGTTTACCAAGATTATTAAAATAAATCTTGGACTACAATTCAAAATGTGGTGATCATATTATACAGGACTTAAATCCTACCGTATTAGCAATGTATGACAATTGCATAGGTTATCGCATACACTTTTCGTTAACTATTGATACACGATTATATAACATATACAATACTTAATTTAGAATTTAATAAACAGTTGACAAAATATAGTAATTTAAACATAGGCAAATCAAATGGGATTATGGCGTCCTCAACGACCAAAATGCATTGATTACTTTGTCCCTAAATTTCATCTTTCATCATTGATTAGCATAAAACACCTATTCGTTTAACTTTAATGGACGATAACCTTTTATGGAAACGACAACGACGTCGTCTAGAAGCTTGACCAATTTACATTCGCTTGAAAAACGTGCAATTCTTGCCACAAATATTGCTTTAATTTGTACTACTGGAGTTTCTCGAATGATGTATTAGTGCTGTATGGCATATATTTAAATCGCAAACACAATTTTATCTGGCGTAGAGTATGATTATTTCAGGTTTTAAGACCGAACCTAAGATATGCCTGTTGGGCAAATACCAGAATTAGATGTAATGCGTCGGTTAATCTGATAAGGACACCAACAGGGTGAGCATGCCGCTAGTGGCTTGGATAATTATTTTATTTGAACACCATATATGCTCCTAATGATAACAATAGATACATCCGACATGACAGCAGTTTGCTTGTTAATACAGCTTTGCGGTTTTTAGAGAAAATTCTTTGATTGAAGACTTATACTTCGTTAAAAAAACACATAACAAGCTCACAGTAACTGTATACCGTACATAACAGAGTTTCAAGTATTATAATATTGTAAGGACACACAGTTTTGGTTATATAAATTTAATATCAATGTACTTCAAAGACAGTATTACAAATAACGAAGACTCTGTGGCGTGGTTGTTTGCTGCAAAACTGACGTTTTAGGAATGCTCTTTTTATGTATCCACAATAAACTTATCTTGTTGACAGACATATTCTGTCGGACAGTCTCACTAACGCCGCTCATGTCAATCTATCTTTTGTGTTCAACAAATATCAGATAATTGTTTGAATCGGCCTTAATTGACAAGTATGAGTTACAAGAACAATTGCTGGAGATAATAAGCGATATTCGAAACGGTTCGGTTCGTTGATGTTTTAAGCATAATTACAAACTAATGAGATATATGCATACGGAAATAAGAAGTATATAAAACGTTGAAAACTTAACTCGAATCCGATTTTTGAGTTGAAATTAAGTTTATGGTTATTATACATACATATACAAGTGTAGCGTAAGACAGTTGAAATCATGAAGTTGATAGATAGTTTCATACGTTTAAAGTCCTTAAGGGTAAAATTATATGAAGCAATTAACTTATAATTATCCAACGCGTATTTTGGGATCTGTACAGTTTAATTAAGTTGAGTTTCCAAAAATATTAACACTTGTCAATCGTATTTAAATTAACAATAAGAAAGTAGCTCAAACGATATAAAATAAAACAAATCATTTTCAGTTATGGCATGAAACTAAGTTGGTAATTGCGAGAATCAGTGTTAAATAGTTTCCGAACTAAAATTATCAAAAATTGTCCGCTGCTTTCACAAATATTTCCAAACATAATTCATAAGAAACTTTCAGACAAATCGCACTGGTGTCACTTGTTTTGATGGGTTACACAACAGATTGCTAATGCTTTCTCTCCTATTTATCATATGTATACGAACCAAATCTATATCGAGTCGAAACATGACTAAGCGTTCTCTTGAACCAATACCAACCTTATAAAAAGAACACTGCAAAACATGTAGCAGCAAGACATTGGCACAAACTGACTTTGTATTGCATGTTTAATACCGAGCGTTTGTAATAACAAGTAAAATGATCAATTTGGTATAATTGACGTATTGCAGAAAAATATAAATTGTAAATTTAAAATTCCATTTGCCCACATTCTATTCAGCTGGAAAGTGTCTTGACATCTATGACAATATCGTAGAGACTTAAAAGTGCGTGTCGTACCTTTATCGTACAAGTTATATATAATGCAGTAGTGGATCATAAAAAGATGTCAATTGCATTTAAATGTTTCGCCATTAAATTGATTCTTTCATTGACAGTCGTTGTTTTTAAGGAAACGAGCAATCTATATGCCATACACACCGCATTTTCAATGTTGGTGTATATTAGTTTTTTTTTAAAGTCGTGGCTTATTTCTGTTCCTTGTTTACGAACATCAACAAAATATCCAATCATTATTTAGTAGTGATAGTGAAAGAGAAAGTATACCTTGTTGCGTTTGACCTGTTTCATTTAACACCTCATTAAAATGTTATTCTGCTAAATATGCGATCCCTGGAACGCAAGGTCTCAGCTGTTTGTCAGATAATGGTCAAATACTGGTACCAATGGTATACTTAATGTCTGCACAACTGCTAGATGAGCATAGAAGTAAAAAAAAAAATTCATCGATCTCATTAGGAATACATTAAGAACGTGGATTTATGTACACGAGTAGCGTATATGCGCCTTTCTACCTTTCAATAGTTACAAGATGTTGCGTTTGGAGTCCTGTGGATATTTCGTTAAAAACAACCTTATGTTCAGAAACAAAGGTTGGTTCAACACATTTATTTCTTAAGTCATACAGTATTCTTACTGTGTGTACTTAAAGATTTGTCAGCTATGTAACCTGACACGAGGACAATGAACGCAATATAATTATGCATTATTTCCAGCTAGAACAGTTGACAAAATACAGTAATTTAAAATACACAAATCGAACGGATTATGGCATTCTTAAAGAGCAAAATGTATCAATTATTTTGTCCCTAAATTTCCTCTCAATGTGAAACATTGATTAGCATTAAATACAAATACGTCTTGCTTTAATGGAGAGAAACCTTTTATGAAAATAAATTACATTTGACAGAAAAACAATGAAATAGCAATTCGTGACTCAAATATTGCTTTAATTTGTACCAATGGAGTTTTGCGAATGATGTATTAGTGCTTTACGGCGTTTATGCAAATTGAAAACCTAATTTTATTTGGCGTAGAGTATTATTATTTCAGGTTTAAAGACCGAACCTATGATATGTCTGTTGGGATTATCGTTCTTGTTTTTGTAAATGTTTAACTTTCAAAAGGACAATTTTATCACTTAATATACTAACCTAAACATATCATACATACATATATACATATATATCATATTACAATTGTAATCTGTGATTAATATTGAAACGTATGAAAATATAATGCCTATATGAACATTTCAAGCGTGTCGGTATAACTTAATCATGTGGAATTCTCATTTTTCAGAATAAAATGCTTTCCAACCATAACAAATTGTAGGGTTTGTCTTTTATGTAGTTTTACTAGTCGAAACTGTGAATCTCAACAACATACACAGTTTTCAATAATATGTTCGCTTGCAAAACATGTATAACATTCATGTTTGTTGTATAAAGCGGTTTTACAATTAACATTGGTAGTGTCCATCAACCCTTCAAATGAAGTTGTAAATATACCTCGGACAAATACTCTAGAACTAGACAAACTTATACACTATGAATAACAATTACGTGGCCCAGGTAAATTAAACGTGTACGAGCCAGTTGTAATTGATTTACGGCTTCCTCTTATTACTGTTCCCAAAATGGAGATAACATACATGTATTTATAAATGTTTTCTGCATGTCTATTAGCAATTGATATACGCTTGCATTATATTAAAAAGTATAATAAGTAAAGCTTTGATTTAAGCCCCTTACTCAGTATCCAGTCCATTATCCAGTTATCCCATTTGTTGAAGTGTTTAATATATTGTATAGCTAATGTTTTTAAAAACGTTCTGATAATATGTCAACATGCTATGAGTATTAATTCTTTATTTACGTTCACTTCATTTGCCTAGCAGGAACGCACTTTTTGCATTTCATACTAACGATTATAGAATCTCATTGAACATAAATTTTTGCATGTGCAGTTGAGAACGTGTTTGATAAATAATAATTCTATGACCTTCCTGTACACATTTTCAGAAGAGTGTAATTAACTTGCCTGACAAGTCCTTATCAATTATGTGTACGTAATTACTTGTATTTAATGTTTTACTTTTGAAAAGTATTTATGATGTAATGCTTCAGAGAGGTTTGTTATGATTGTGATAAATATACGGTCCGAAATGTCTTCTTAATTTGGGACTTAGCATGTAGGGCCCGAGATGTCATGTAGCCAGGCATCTTCGTCGTCTTGCATCATTTTAGGGCTAGACATGACATCTCATATATTTAATTCCAAGCAACTTGTCTTTTTAAAGGGATTGCGAAATATAATAGGCTCCTTACTGACTGTAATATAAGTGACGAGTTCCTAACAATACACTTTAGGATTCCTTCCTAAAAATACTTGCTATTGTATAATGTACATTTACTGAAAGTGTTAATGTGAAATAAGCCATAATAACTGCGATCGTTTTTCCATTCGATCCGTATACTAACGGATGAAACGAAACACAACAGCTTGTTTTTTATGGTGAAATCACTATGTATGCACACTGTTAGACGTGTGGGCGTCTGGGTTATTTTGCAATATGGATTAACTTTAAATTAACTCATCTTCATTCAATTCGCCCTCCAACTGGCTTCATTAAATTATACTTGGAAAGTGTCTCCCAAAGTAACGACACGGTAAGTACTTATTTCATAATTTACACAATACTATCCGTGCCTTCAAGAGATTTCTATACGAAATTACAAAAATGGTCATTATAAAGCAATTTGTTGATGGTTATATAATCGGCGAATACGTCTTACTACAAAGGTAATCACCTCACATTCAATGGCGCTTTATTCAATGTTCGCACACGTTTAAAACGAATCGGCTAAGGCATATAATAATTGCTAAATCTGGAAGACTCAAGAGCACTCTAAAATGAACGTTGCACATTATCTATATGTCTTATTGTAGAGGGATTGACATTATCCGAAAAAATACATCGTTATCTAGGTTGATATCCCTTAATTATTTTGGAATGTCTCGTTCTCTAACCCCGACTTATTGACAGATTGAATACAAACAACCCGTGTAAGGATTATTTTGTATGCTGCATCCGTTTATACTTCCACCAAATACATCTTGACCTTCGTACAGGTCACAATAATTTAGGGCATCTGTACTACCTTACTATAATTGTATTTATTTTGGGATCATTCAAGGAAGGTATTCTTAGGTCTTTTGATTATTTCTCTGAAACAGTACCAGAACACGCTCTAAATATTGTGTTGCCATTCTGAAACAATATATATTTTAATAGTAATTCCAAACAAACACACGTTCATTGCAATAATAGCAATGTCCACTTATTTATAATATATAGTAATTTATTTCAGTATAAGTATTTGTTGTTATTTATATCATATATAAACCAGCTTTCCAATAAAACATAATCTTGTTAAATTAACAGTACAATATTATAACCATTGTGATTCAATCCCAATCTAACTAATATCAGTTCTAAATAGATATGGTTGTTCGTAATAAAAATATAGACGTGACAGATAAATGTTTAAAGAGTAAGATATATTAACACCATATAACCAAAATATTCTTACCTAAAATATTACCAGAACACGCTCTGGCGTGGCAGCCAATGGCGGTTTTGAAATACTGTTCCGGTGTATATAGGTGGAGATTGAGGCTTGGGTTTCTTAAAATAATACTCGACTATCTCTAATTTTCTACGTTATAAGGGTGTTTCTTGTTGATCGATTTTCAATAGATGATGTCGTACTCAAAATACATGCTTTATAGAATGTTCTAGAACTTTAACCATTATTCGGGTTGTCTTTATAAAGTATAATAGGTTGTACTAGATTGAGAATTTGTATTACAACCATATTTTACCTGGTTTGAAAGTCATGCGTGTTTTGTATATGAGTAACGGTGTTTCTTTTGTAAGCGTTTCGATTACTAAGCAATTTTTATGTTGTAGGTTCAAATATAAATAAATAGTTGTTATATGATTACCTTTAAAATAGATAATCGTATCATAATAATATGATT
Organism: Dreissena rostriformis; assembly: GCA_007657795.1. Classification (NCBI taxonomy): domain Eukaryota; kingdom Metazoa; phylum Mollusca; class Bivalvia; order Myida; family Dreissenidae; genus Dreissena; species Dreissena rostriformis. The sequence goes on from VMBQ01000279.1 coordinate 50,011, forward strand.
TAAATCCGTTTTGATGACGTTATGTAATTCTATTTTTTATTTATACAAATGAAAATAATGAAAGCAAATCTATTTGTCACAAACGACAAGTTCATTTAAAAAAGATTTCGTGGATAGTTTAATATATATTTGCAGTAAGGGCTCTCAGGATATGGACCAGATAAGAATACATATGTCACGCGAACGTGGTCTCTTGATGGCATGCGTCGGTTAATCTGATAAGGACACCAACAGTGTAAGCATGCCGCATGTGGCGGAGATAATTATTTTGTGTGAACACCATATGTGCTCATAATGATAATAATAGATACGACTGAAATGCTATCAGCAAGCTAATAAAAATGGCTTTGCGGTTTCGAGAGACAATTCTTCGTTGGAAGTACTTCGTTAGAAAAACATATTACGAGCCCACAGTAAAAGTATGCCATATATAACATATTTTCAAATATAATATTATTGTTAGAACACATAATTATGGTCATGTAAATATAATATCAATGTACTTAAAAGACAGTATTCCATATTACGAAACTATCTGGCGTGGTTGTTGTCTGAACAACTGAAGTTTAAAGAATGTTCTTTTAACTGTATCCACCATCTTGTTGACATATGTATTATGTCCGGCAGTCTCATTAACGCCGCTTATGTCCATCTGTCCCTTTGTTCAACAAATATCCGATAATGTTTTAAATCATTTCATTTGTAAAAATCAGGTAACAAGTTGACATTTGAAAGGTGAAGAAGAGAGACTGGCAGAGTTCTGGGAAGAAGGTGTTTATTGTTACAAGTATGTTCAATAAATAATTCTCGACGGTGCATCCACACTCAACACTAACTTTTCCCTCTTTCTATTTTGCTGAAAGGTTAGATGACATATATGACAACATCGTAGAGACTTTTCTCACATTTGATCGCATGTCGTAGTAGAGCAAAAGAAGATGGCTATTGGATTGCCATTTTTTGCAATTAAATTGATGCTTATGTAATTTGTAGAACAAGTTTGTTTTTTTTGACAGTCGTTTTTCCGAAAGAAACGAGCAATATATTATATATAATATATATGGTAAAAAAATATTATAACACACCAACGAATATACTTTGAAAACCATTGGATCCTATCGGGAAACAAGAACAATTAGAGATAAGTATACATATGAGAAAGAAATCGTTCAAACAGTGTAAACAATAGATATAAGACATGCATCCTCATGGTTATAAGATACTTAATTTATACGCTGTTTGAACAATTTTTGAAATAACAAAATAATCTCTTAGTTTGTTCAAGTCTTTGCTTATTTATATTCATTGTTTAAGAACATCAGACTATCACATCATTGTTTAGTAGTGTTAGTGTAAGGGTAGGTAAGTATACCTTGTTGCTTCTGACCTGTTCCATTATACACCTCATTATAATGTTATTCTGATACATATGAGATCCATTGAAAGCAGGGTCTCAGCTGTTTCTCAGATAATGATCAGATAATGAGACAACGGATATAGTTAATGTCTGCTAAACTACTTGATGCGCATAGAAGTCAAAAGTACATCGATCTCATTAGGAATTCATTTAGGTCGCGGATTTACATACATGAGTAACGCATATACGCCTTTCTACATATTAATAGCCACAATATGCTGCGTTTCGAGTCCTGTGGATATTATGTTAAAATCAAACTGATGTTCAGAAACAAAGTTGGTTCTACACATGTATTTCTTAGATCATATAGTATTCTCACTGTTTTACTTTAATCGTTGTCGGGAATGTAAAAACAAGTGGACAAGAATGCAATATAATTATGCAATGTACCAACTAGAATTGATGATAATCTTAACTATTTCGCCATTTACATGTTATATTCGTTTTTGGCTCATAAAACATGTATAAGTATTGTTTGACGACAACAAAACATTCGTACTTTCTTAATATTTAACGTTTCACCAATCAGCCGTACAGATAACTAGTTAAACGATTTGAAACAGCAAACGAAACGTTTACCCACTTTTGAATGTAAGGTATGTTAAATTAATTTAATGATAATATATTTTAAAACATTGTGATATTAACATCATTTCAGTTAATGCTAACAATGACAATTGGCTGACGTTTTAACATCACAACAATGAACATCAAATTCGACAGTTATATATTTTACTTCGTAACGAGGGGAAATAACAGATATATATTAAAAGTGAAAATAATGAAGGAATTTACGATTGTCTAACATATAAAACGTCTCACTATGATGAGTTTGTGTCTTATATACCTTTAAGTTGATAAAAAAAAAATGATACATTTAAATAATAATGATGCATTCCCACCATTTCTAGGACAAATGAAATTACATTTAACTTAAATCTTGCGTACATTAACAAACAGTTGTTTAAAACAATTTGTAGCCAATTAAACGTACATAATTTTCTTAATCCTATACATATCAACATAGTGTTTCAGGTATGGGGATTCGTATTTTCCGTTTGATAATTACGATTTTCTATTAAAAACTCATTACCTCTACTGATGCTTACGGGGCATACAGGAGTATCAAAGAAGTATATAACCAGTCCGTCAAAACATAAACCTAACCAAACCCTTACATACGCCATAAAATAATAGAATGCACATTATGACAATTGTACTTATATATAAAACAAACATCAGACATGTAGGAAAAATACAGGACTACAAGCTACGGGATGCTTGTTTATGTAAATGAAGCATGTTTTATTTAGTGATTCATCTTTAAAGCTTAAAACAGTCATATATGGTGCGCACAGGTTTTGATTTTTGTTTTCTACTATGTGTATATGTTGTTTCGTTTTGTGCCGTACTGTACCGTTTTGGCAATTGGTTCCTTGCCATTAATAAAGGACCACAGAGGTGTGTATGATAAAACTGCAATACTGCTGCAGCTTCTGGAGTTTCACTTCTTCATATTGGATCAATTATGTCCATCATCTGTAGATGCATATGATTTCAAGAAACTGACTTGAGGTTTTCTTTATCTAGTTTATAAGAGTATACGGTTACCTGCCCGTTTTTAGATTGTTATATAATAGGTTATGTCGGAATTTCGCTTTGATAACGAGTTGGTGTATAATTGCTTACGCATATTTTATTTACTTTTCACTCGTTGTATAGATTTTGGTTAAGGCCATGAGGTATTTTTTTACAAAAATTATACTTTATAATATACTTGAATTAACATAGAAATAACACCCTTCAAGATCCCTATTCACGCGAAAAACTCTAGGATTTTTACATTATTTTTTAATAAATAAATTTAGTAAATATGCATATCATTTAGAAATAATAATGGTATATACTTGTGTTAACAAAATAAGAACTAAAACAGTAAATTGACTGCCAAATGCACTGCTTTATTTGCAATTTAATAAACAGTTGACAAACTATAATAATACAAACATAGAAAATTCAAATAGATTATGGCGTACTAAACGAGCAAATTTATCGAGTATTGTGTCCCTAAACTTCATCTAAATGTAAAACATTGATTAGCACAAAATACATATACGTCTTACTTTAATGGAGGGAAACCTTTTATGGAAACGCAAAGACGTCGTCTAAAAGCTTGATAAATTACATTTGACAGAAAAACTAAGAATTAACAATTCTTGCCACAAATATTGCTTTAATTTGTACTAATGGAGGATTGCGAATGATTTATTAGTGCTGTACGGCATATATGCAAATTGCAAACACAGTTTTATCTGGCAGAGAGTATGGTTATTTCCGGTATTAAGACCAATCCTATGATATGCCTGTTGGGATTTGTTTTTGTAAATGTTTAACCTGCAAATGGACGATTCTATCACTTCATGAACATTTAAAGCGCATTGGTATTACTTAATTATTACATTAAATTCCATTTTTTCAAAATTTAATGCTGTCAAACCATAACAAATTGTAGGGTTTATCTTTGACGTAGTTTTATTATTCGAAAAAAAAGTGCACCTCAACAACATACACAGTAATCAATAATATTTTCGCTTGCAAAAACAAAATAATAATTAATTACATGTTTGTTGCATAAACCGGTTTTATGATTTACCATTTTTGGGGTCCATCAATGCTAGAAATGAAGTTGTTAATATACATTGGGCATTAAACTCTAGAACTAGACAAATTTATAATGTATACATAACAATCACCTTGCCTAGGTCAATTGAACGCGCACGTGCCTGGTGTGCTTCCATCACGTCTTCCTCTCATTACGTTCCAAAATGGAGCAAACTGTTTTATAAACTAATTATGCATGCGTATTAATTTTTAATATGCGCTTGCATTACATTAAAAAGTATGTTACGTGAAGCGATTATAGTATTTCATTGAACATAAATGTTTGCATGTGCAGTTATGCACGTGTTTGATAAAAACTATTTTATTTCCATCCTCTAAAAAATTTCAGACGATTTTATCTAACTTGCCTGACAAAGTCCTGATCAATTAAGTGTCCGTTATTACTTTTGTTCACTGTTTAACTCTTAAAAAATATTGGGGATGTTATGCTCCAGAGAGGTTTTTTTATGATGTGTGATAAATACACGGTCCGAGTTGTCCTCTTATTATGGAACCTAGCAAGTAGGTTAATTCCAAGCAAATTGTCTTTTTAAAGAGATTGCGAAAAAAATAGCCTCCGCACTGACTGTCATATAAGTGACAAGATCCTATCCATAAACTACAGGCTTTCTTCCTCAAAAAGATTTGCTATTTGTTAACTTAAATTAATTGAAAGTATTAATTTGAAATAAGCCATAGTGACTGCGTTTTTTCCACGACAAAATACACCATTCGATCCGAATATTTTCGGATGATACGAAAAACAACAACTTGATTTTTGATGGTGTAAGCACTACATGTATGTATGCACACTGTCGGAAGTGTGGGCGTCTGTGGTATTTTGCAATATGGATAAACTTTAAATTAACTCGTCTTCATTCAATTCGCCCTCCTACTGGCTTCATGTATTTAGTCTCCCATTTTTTCAAAGATTTTCTGTATACGAAATTACAAAAATGGTCATTATAAAGCAATTTGTGGATGGTTATATAATCGGTGAATACGTCTAACTACCAACTAATCACTTTGCATTTAATCGCGCTTTATTCAATGTTCGCACACGTTTTAAACACATCGTCTAAGACATTTAATATATGCTTAACCGGGCAAACTCTGGAGCACTCTAGAATGAAAATTGGACATTATCTATCTGTCTTATTGCAGAGCGGATTGACATTTTCCAAATAAATGCATCGTTATCTAGGTTGATATCCCTTAATTATTTTGGAATGTCTCGCTATCTATCTCCGACTTATTATTGTTGATTTGAATGACTGAGATCTTCTAGCAGATGGAATACAAATGACTGTAGCAGGATTGTTGTGTATGCTGCATCCGTGTATACTTTCACACTTAATATATCTTAATATTCGTACAGGTCGCAATAATATAAGGCGTCTGTATTTACTACCTTACTATAATTATATAAATGACTGGATCATTCAAGAAACGAGTCAGATCATTCTTAGGTCCATTGATTATTTCTCTGAAAAATACCAAAACACGCTCTTAATATTGTGTTAAAACAATACATTTATACATTTGCATGCACAGTTCAGTATACAATGCTATGCGGTTTTAAAACAATATATATTTGTTACAGTAATTCCAAAAACATACACAAGTATATGGTAAAAATAACAATGTCCACTTATGTGTAATATTTAGTAATTTATTTCAGTACACGTATTTTTTTTAATTTGATATCATATTCAAACCAGCTTTCCAATAAAACATAACCTTGTTAAATTAACAATATATTAATGTATAACCATTGCGATTCAATCCCAATCAAACTAATATCAATTGTAAATATATGTGGTTGTTCGTAATAAAAAGATACACGTGACAGATAAATATGTGTAAGATATATATACACGATATAACCATAATATTCTTACCTTAAATAATACCAGAACACGCTCTGGCGTGGTAGCCAATGGCGGTTCTTAAATACTGTTCCAATGTATAAAGGTGGATATTGAGGCTTGGGTTTCTTAAAATAATACTGGACTATCTCTTACTTTCTACGTTATAAGGGTGTTTCTTGTTGATCCATTATGAATAGATGACGTCGTTATCAACAAACATGCTTTATAGAATGTTTTAGAACTTTGACCATTATTCGGGTGTTCTTTATATAGTAGCATAGGTTGTACTAGATTGAAAATTTGTATTACAACAAATTTTTTTCCTGGTTTGAATGGCATGCATGTTTTGTATATGAGTAACTGTATTTTTTTTTAAGCGTCTTGATTACTAAGCAATTTTTTTGTTGTAGGTCAAGATAGAAATATATATTTGTTTTATGATTACCTTTAAAATAGATAATCGTGTAATATGTCATTATGATTTAATTCCCTGTTGATGACATTATGTAATAATTATTTAATTAACAAAAAATATATATATATATTTTTCACAAAATAAATGTGTCCGTGATTATTGAAATGGAAATACATGTTCCGACAGTGCTTTGTTTCTTAGAGTTATTTACTGGTATGTTTATTCAACTAACATGTGTCTACATGTATAAGTTCAAAGTTCATCGTTCACATTGAGAAATTTCACGAGACTTCATTTAAAATAAAACTACACTAAGTATTGTATAACTCAAAAAGGACATAACATATAATTATTAAACTTCAACGGAATAACCAGAAATATGAGGTTTATGCAACCGTTTTGCACACGTATGTTAATTCAACTTCAAACAGTACGAAAATATTGAATATTTAACGGCCAATTGTATTGGACGTGAAAAAGGTGCCAATCCGCATTCCGAAGAAGATACTGTATATCAGCTGGTTAATAAATACATATCTTACTGATTGACTTCCGGAAGATATCAATCATGATTAACAGTCGACCTTTGAAACACCTTCAAGATTGAACGCCCTGCTGGCGTATCCGCTTTGGATAGAATACACATGTTGTTTCTTCAGTAAAGTTTGCGTTTAAGGAGTTCATATTGCTCGTGAGGATGCTTATTTGTACGCTATTTTGTTTCAAATTATTCAAAGCAACATTTATGAATTGTTTTATATTATAATTTTGGAATGCTCCTGTAATATATTTTGTAGAAAAAAAAGGTGCTTTACTGTGTTTAAATACCTATAGCCTCTATGAACGAAACATACACTGTTTCACGTTTCGTTATCGAGCCTGCAAACTCAGCAGCGTACCTGGAAACAGTATCGCCTACTGGTGGGCAGTTGCGAGCTCTAACACTAATATGTATTAGTACCATTAGTTTTGCCTGTAAATTATCTACTAATGCGACACACGGTTATTAAATGTGCTCATGAATAATGTACGAACAGAATACGATACTCCACACGTTAAATGCAACGTTAGGTCGAATACAACATGTTTAAGGTGATGGCTTGTATGGATGCCCACGGAGACAGACACACATACACATCTGGTCATTACAGGCAGTGTTCATACAGGAGTTAAGGAAGAGATGTAATGAAAACATCGTTCGTTCAAAGATAAATATTGATGCAATTCGGGATACATTGTGAGTTGTGCACTGATTTTTGTTTAATGTTAAACAACAAAAGATAAGCAAACTAATGAATATGTGGCTCATATTATTAAATGGTCTTGTACTTCAAAACGATCGTACATCAATGCAATGAGACCTGCATAACTACTGATTCAGTTTAAATGTCAACGTGTTCAAATATCAAGACGCCAGGTCCCGCGTTTGGCCCAATGCGACACGGGCACATACAAAAATAATTGTCCGTCGTCTCTCCTTCAATGGAAATCACGTGCATAGTAGAGTAAAAAAAAGAACCTCAGTGATGCGTATCTACTGCCTTGCGTTATTATTATTATTATTTCCGATTTATGCTATTTTATTTTATTTATAAAGAACGCAATTTGCTTAAATTAAGTTTATGCTTCTGTTCATATCAATTTATCAAATTAAAGAAAAACAGTCACACACATTTAATGAGTCAACCAAGTAAGCCGCGCATGGTAGGATATGAAACGTGTTTCGTTGTTTTTCGCTTTTATTTATGACATATCGGGCGACAGATTCAAGAAGACAGATTCAAGAATGTCGCGTCAAGGAAGGGACATCGCGATGCAAACCCAGACTTTGAAGGGCGGTCAGCCGCGACACTCATTTTGTGTCTGGGATAAAAACCCTAATGACACACACAAGGCAATTGGAAGTGTTGAACTGAAATATCAGCAGGTGGTAGTGTAAAATATCGGATATGAGTTGAAGATATTACTGTCGATAACATTGGTGAGCAAATGATTATGTATTTAATAGGTTGAATAAGGATAAGTATAATGATAACGCAAGCGTGATTTTGTTAAGACATCTTTCATATAATAAATAATTGCATGTTTAGAAGTTTACTATGTTAAATTTTGTCCGTGTTATATATAAGAGGTTACTTTTAGAACGTTAATATCAGTTTAGTGGAAAATTATGATTTATTAAAATTAATGTTTAAGAATCAATACATACAATCCAACCTAATTCCTAAATGTATATACATAAATACAAACTGGTTGTGCTAAACGTATATTTTTGAAGTTTGTCCAACTAAAGTATAACTAATGTATAAAACCGAAAGTTTATTAGCGGAAGCTTACACTAACAAACACCCATATTTCAACGCAATTTCTAGGTTAACGCAATGTATTGCTCAAGACAAGGAATAGCGTACGGCAATGTATAACGCACGGCAGGTTATAGCGCACATCAATGTATAGCGCACGGAAATCTTATACCAGATATAGCGATGCGCACGGGATAGCGCACGGCAAGGCACAACGCACAGAAGGGTATAGCGTACGGCAAGGTACAGCGCACAGCAGGGTAAAGCGTACAGCAGATAATACTAGATATAGCTTAGCGCAAGGTACAGCGCACAGCATGGTCAGCGTACGGCAAGGTAGAGCGCACAGCAAATTAAAGTGTACAGCAGATAAAACCAGATATAGCGAAGTGCAAGGTTCAGCGCACAGCAGGGTATAGCGAACGGCAAAGGATCGCGCACGACAAGGTATACCACAAGACTTGATAAAGGTAATGTACAAAATACGATCATGATAAACATAATAAGGTACAAAGGTATAGTTAATAAAATTGCATGGTATCCGAGAAATTTCCATCTTACAAAATTAATTTTTCCCCCATACTTTGAATAAATATGACGGTAATTTCCAAAGCCCGCATGTTTAAAATGCAGAGTTGGCTTCACATTTATAATACACACTACAGAGCATACATACATTTCCGATTAACTGAAATCTCATGATTGGGTATGAACTACATGGGCAGTAGAAATACCAGTAGAAATGCATCTGCTGCTATCATAAGACTCAGATTACAAATAATAAACATGGCATTTAGTCCAGAACTCCTGTAAGGTATTTAAAAATGCTATGCAATTGACGAAAAGTAAAATCCAAAAGATTTCCTTGTGGAAAAGTCCCAATACTATCAACAACTGACAAAACTCCGTTAATATTTAGCAAAATTTGTGGAAACATTTATACAACTAGCATAACAATTTGAGAAAAGTCATGAAACTGCAGCACAATACCAGCATGCTAAAGTTCACCACAGAAAATGTTTAAACGCACCGGGCTGCACTTAAACATTAAAACAGAAGCGATTCCAATAAACCTGACGTAGTGGACATTTGACATGACTTAATTAAAAATAGTTTTGCAATTTCGAAAAAAAAAACACATCAACAGCTCGCTGTGACTTTTGAAAACAACACGTGAACGATGGAAAAGAGTCCAATAACAAGCCAATTAGCTGGAGGTACATTGGTGTAATTACTAAAAATACTGGATACAAGTTTTTAGCAGGCAAACGGGTACCACATAATTTTATTTAATAAGGACGAAAATTACTATTACGGAATGGATATTATAGATACTGTATGTGGTTCCTTTGTAGAATTGTCTGACTTTTTAGGAAAACGTTCTTGGCAAATCCAATTCAATTAACTCAAATTGAACTGATACAATAGACTCTGAAATTAACGAAAGTTAACAACAAAGTCACCACCGGAATAGACAAAACAAACTTTGGGTAAAATAAAATAGTATTTTTGTGTACATTTCTTTATATAAAATACTTTTCTTGTGATTCATTTTGTGTTTGGAAACATTGAATATTAGTTAATTAGAGAGTAAATAATTATTTGAAGTAAACGTAGCAAATAAAAACAGCGTTGTTCCATAAGAAGATTTTCTATAATAGTATATAAATTGTTTGCAACTGAGCCGGGCGCACATCTTTTTCACAAACTATAGAAAACATGTGTGATTCGTGGTTAAAGCCGGCCGAGTTGATGTTGGTATATTTTCCCATTTTTGTGACGTGTCGCAAAAAAGTTATAATGAGTCAAAATGTGATGGTATTAATGTCAGATGTGCAAACATTTTGGTCACAATCGGTCAAAAAATGCCCAAATTCAGTACAAAGATAGGGCTTTTCAATTTCTGTCTATGGACAAAAATGATCTAAATTTAAACACGCGCGGGTCATATGTAAAACCACGTGACCATTGCATCATTGTTTACAACGCCATTTGCCATGGAGAAACCGTGTTATTTAGTAGTTCTTCTTTGTTTTGAAAAGCGCGGAAGTGGAAATCACGTGAAATTGGCGCTCACGTGACCCAAAGCGTGCATACGTCACAGATTAATAATAGTCTTGAGGATTCCGTTATGTACATGATTAGGTTTTGTATTTGCGATGCTTTTGGCATTTTTGGCACAATTTTTGCGAATATCAGTATGGAAGAGTTAAGCTTTAGAATGTATCTGACGAACTGATCAATTCTGGTCAGTTGAGAAAACCAAATTGTTGTGAGAAATATCAACTCGGCCGGCTTTAAGACAATTGAATAAGGAATTGAAACTTTCCCGAGAGCTTCGATCAAAGCATACATTAATTAATTGCGGTGCTTCTACACTTCTGACAGTTGATAATACGTCAAACCACTGTGATATTATTTATTCGTAAGCAGAAGTACAATCTCTTCTGGTTGACCCGATTTCAAAATCATCATAAAGGACAAATCGATATGAGTCAGTCGTCATAATACGGTAATCTGCAAAGACAAATTGCCATTAAGTATTTGCATACCATTATCTCTTTGATTTGCAACTGATGACAAACGTTCAGGGTCAACAGTTCCATTCTATTTGATCCGTTGTTTGTTGAATATACAAAGATCGTTGACCTAGTTCCTGATAATATAACATTATTTAGATAAGTGCTGATCAATTATTTTCGATGCACAGCAATAATAACAGAATATCACATGCGATGAAATTGTTGGTCAACCATCTCCTAGTAGCAATTTCTATATATTTTTTTTTGTATCCGGCATTCACCTCGTGTGTAACAATCTCTTTTTTTGTGTCAGAGCTCTGGTTATAGGAAAATCGTTGGGTTCTCCTTTGGGATCTTGTAAATGTCACGAGTGTCTACTGCGGTGTAAATCATGTTTTATTACACAGACTTTTAGGACGTTTTCGAGTTTCACGAGCCCCACTTACTCATTAGTTATTTAAATGTGTGTTGTGTGTCATGCACCACATCAATTTGGGATCTTAAGCATAGCACCATGATAACAGAAAATAAAAAAAGTCGATACAGAAAGTGTTCGTCTTTTGTAAACATGTCATATGACTCCAGAAGTATAGACCTGAAGCCCTGGTGTTCAAGAAATACTCTATTATAGACAAAATAGTGAAATTTTCTACAACGACAATAATTTTCCACTCGAATACGCGTGTTTACGATATATTTAGATTGTAAACAAGATTACCAGTGGTTGTTTTATACACAATGATGTAAAACAGACGCATATTTCATTTTCAATGCCATGTACTGAGTTCATTTGACACTAGGCTTTCTTGTTTTATAACGACAATGTTCCCGATTCAGGCAATACAATTGCAATAACGTATTGACAATTGGAAAGCTAGACAAATATAATACATTATATCGGGCTTACGTACAAACATTGTTCCTTCCAAAAAAGCGAGATACACTCAAATAGCTATATTTATTTATCCAGTTATTTAACATTTGACATGTAAACTATTTATAAACACACACTTTCAAACGTTGTTGCATAAATCACATTTTTCGATACTCTGCGCATGTATTGTTTCGTATAGTTACTTAAGCAAGTGTTATGTGTACTTTACATTTGTTTAAGTATATAAACATATATTTGATATAACATTAATACAATAGATTGACTCCTTAAAATAAGTTTGAAAATAGAAAGTATATTAATGGTGTTAAAGTGGATCAGTACCCTCTCCGATAAGTATAACCAAAGATGCTCCCCTCCGTGCGGTACCTGTTCGCCTCCGTCATATATAAACAAGGACCACTACAGATAGATCAAACTGTTATTAAAGATATTTCAATCTCTAAAGTTAAAAATAAATTGACTTCATTCGACAATTTGAACAATGGACTTCCTATGTATAATGCGTTTTGCTTGATAGAACAGTCTGTTTTCTAGAAAAAGTGAAACCGGCATCCTCTCCGCAAGACAAAGCTTTAATATGGGAGCATTTTTTATTTTAAATACATTCTTCTATAGGGTTAGTGTTTATCCTGGGACCCGCTTTAAAAAATATCATACTACATATAACCAATACGATACAATATACGACGAAACAAATGTGTATGACTTACTAGTATAACGTAAATAATCGTTAATCTATTCCGTAGTATGTTACACTAATGTATTTCAGGAACATATTAATCTAAACTTCTTGTTCTGCACACCACATAATCCAGTCGTTACTTATCTTAGCTGTGGCACAGTCAACACATATAAATAAAAGAGCATTGAAGGTATTAAGAGAATCTTCAAGTATTAACTTTTATTTGCCACGTAATTCTTCAGAAATCCCATTTTAAAAGATATTATTCTAGAAACAAAATGACAAGTTCATAGAATAGCTCTCTCATATCTCTGTCGCCATTACACATCCTGTAATGATGGTCGATTAAAATAATATTGTTATTTTATTAATTTAAGTCTAAACTTTAAAAACAAATTGACTAAAAATCAGATATAAAAGTACAATTATTTAGAAATGTATGATTATGAAACTTGTTATTAACAAGCAATCTGTCACGACCTGTCTTCTGTAAGCACACCCGTGTACTTGGTTAAAATTCTAACAGTAGCACAATACTAGTTATGTTTTGAAAACACTTCTGCACAGTTTGGGTAACATAAACTATATATCGTATAGTAAGTGTATTTAGTACTCACATTGTTACTAGAGTTCATGAAATGTTAAATTGATATTAAACATGACTGTATAATGATTGCCGTGATATCACTTCTATTATAAATTATCTTCAATGATCTGGTAACTGGCGAACAAGAATAATTCATCCTTAAAACAAGGGACACCAACGTTACTCATTTAACGTTTTTTTTTTTTTTTAGACTGGCACTGTTTTTCACATCCATTTTGTTAACCATAAAATGCAGTGCGTATCTATTTCTTTCCGCTTCCATGAAAAAAAAAACAGACACATATGGGACGGCGTTCATCAGTATATGTGTTTCGTTAGTCAAAACGGCCATGGTTGTTTATTTAACATTTGACATGTAAACGATTTATAAACAAATACTTTCAAACGTTGAGGAATAAACAACTTTTTTCGTTACTCTGCGCATGTCTTGTTTTGTATAGTTACTAAAGTATGTGTTATTTGTACTTAAAATTATTTGAAGTGTATACAACTAAATTTGATATTACATTAATAAAATGGCTTTACTCCTAAAAATAAGTTTGACAATAAAAATGTCTAATAATGGTGTTAAAAGTGGATCAGCACCCTCTCCGATAAGTATAAGCAAAATTTCGGGTACGAAAAAATTATGCCAACAAAAAATTTGGGTGCAAAAAAAAAATGTGGTACGAAAAACAAATTGGGTACGAAAAACAAATGTGTTAAAAAAATTGGGTACGAGATAAGAGATGTCCAGTATCAATTTGAAGTAAATCTGTGTAGAAATGAAAAAGTTAATGTAAAATATTATTAATAATAATGTAATAATAATAATAATAATAATATAATAATAATAATAATGTAAAATAACAAAAACAATAGTGAAAATATCTGACCCGGACCCACCCCAGCCATTCTCCACTATCTCCTCCTACACTATTAGCACTAGAACCGTGAAAGTTACACAGATGGTAGCTATGAGCATATGTGCGACGGTGAATTTTGATCTGACTCCTGGGTCAAAAGTTAGTATCATGTGCGTCGCATGTTGTTAGTAAAATGAGTTTTTTTAACCCATTTTACCCATTTATTTACCAATAACTTTTGACCCAGGGTTTTTTTAATGCTTTTCAGCGAATATTAGGTAAAACGTGTGTAACGGACCTTTGGTTTTAAATATATTGAATTAATAGTATGTGATATGAAGTGTTAGCGAATCAGCTTTTGCTTCTATAGGTTCCGAGCACGATCCCCGTGAAAGTCACATTTTAGTTTTTACCTTGGTATTTTAATTGTTTAATACTTTCCAAATATTGCAGTTTTGTTCGTAAAATAATAACATGATATTTTTCACAAATACCAAAATCTGTGAACAAGTCCTTTTAACTATCAACATGTTATGTCATCCAAGATAAAACATGCATTTATACATCACTTAGCTTCAATGACTATTGTTCTACAGCGTCCAAAGTAACCTGTGCCTATGGACAATTATAGTGCATCATTCAAAACAAAAAAACAACGTTATTGTTCGCAAAGATTTTATTATTTGACCAACTCTGTCTTTCAGAATAATTTTGTCAAAATTTATCTCATAACGTGTCAATGTTGTTCTCTTATACCGTTTAAACAACAAACGTGTAGGAAGGGTACAATCTCAAATTCTCAAAGAAAATATTGTATTCCCTTTTTTCTTGTTTAGAAGTATTTTGTTTGTCCTGTGGGTAAGTTATCTGTGTGAATTATTATTATTTTTTAAAAGGTGCTCCTGTATTGCGTGCAATATTGTCAAAGCCGTGTACAAGTGAGCTTTCATGTATCGTTGAAGTCAATCCGAGCGGGACATGTTTAAACAGGAACAGACCAGAACGTGTTTTTGGAAGACGATGCAAATTGTTATTTTGACTAGTTAAGTAAAACTTCATACTATATTTGTATCACTCGCAGGAATTCATGTTATAATACTTGAAGGTTACATGACGAGCGGAGACGGGACCGGTCCCCACAGACATTGAAGTAGCAGAGAGAAGATGGGTCAATGTGACCTAAACATGAATGAGAGAATGTCATGAACATAATTTACCGAGTTTATGACGGATATAGACGCATATTTCAAATGTTAACATTAGCTGTTGAAGAATTTCTCAAATGTTTCCTTTCATTTGCGGTTATCAACGCATTTCTACACAACACAATCACGTTGTAACATAGTATAATGTGCCGTCCGTGGTACATTTCTACACAACTAAACTCATATCTGTTTGGGTTTTGTGTGCATGTGTTTCCTTTTGTTGTGCCTTACTTTAGCAATGTACAGTACAGCACACTATTACAATTAAACAACCTGATTAGGATAACATGGATAGATGTGTATTTAACATTAAACACACTGACTAATTCCAGATTTAATCACTATCATTTTTACACACACGTAATCAATGAGCAAAACATCGAAGCGAGAACGTGTTACTTGTCGTTTTATTCAATATAACAAAAATAAAATGAGTATTCATTAAATCTTTAAACAGACGCACACAGCAGAGTGCTGCCTTCATATTTAAACGCGTGAAATGTGAACACGCAACCAATGTAATTAACAGATTCTAAATTATCACAACCAGTGGAATTCTAAACAACCGTATTTGATAAAGTGTTTAAACGTAAACAGCCTATATGTTAAAGTAGGTATTGATTTGATAAAAAGAACATAAAACAACAATATGTAACATCTGTTAATAATTCAATGACCAAAGTGTTATTCGAACTAACTTGCATCATACTGAAGCGATAATTCATAATTTCTTTTTTATTTATTATTTTTTATATGGTCTTTGATTGATCTGATTGTTCAAAATTTTGCTTCACTGTTAACAAAGTCTGCAAGATAGCAATATAGTGAGATCTTAACATATGAGATGCGTTCTGAGAAAACTGGACAAAATGCATGTGCGTAAAGTGTCATCCCAGATTAGCCTGTGCAGTTCGCACAGGCTAATCCGGGACGACACTTTCCGCCTAAATTGGATTTTCGCTAAGAAGAGACATCATTAAAACAAAAAATTCCATAGAAGCGGAAATTTTCGTCCCTGATTAGCCTGTGCGGACTGCACAGGCTAATCTGGGATGACAATTTACGCACAAGCATTATGCCCAGTTTTCTCAGAACGCGACTCAAATTTGTGTTGTAACAGTTACCTTTATGACTGTCCCTGTCACTTACTGGCGGGTTCTATTTCCGCATTGAGGTATGCATCATTCGACATATGTTCAGATAAGATGAATCGATTTTCTTGAATCACTAGATAAGACATCTTTAACTTGGTTCAATGATTGAATACTTGCAGGTGTTTTTTAAGCAAATATGATGTCTAACAAATGCACTCCTGGCATATTAAAACGTTAGTTTCGCGTGCTTCCGGTCAGAGTAACAACTTACAGACGCGCTTCAAGTCAAATGTCTCACGATCTTCGCGAGATAAGTTGGATCGTTACGTCGTTGTGTATACTAACATTATAAAAGTTAGTGCACAGATGATTCCATAATACACTCTACCATACTTACGTTACAAATATCGTTGTCTCATTGTTATTAGTATCTTCTTATTGCGAATAAAACACTTTTTTATAGTACTTACTCGACAAAATTGGCTTAAAACACTATAATCCACGTTTTTCCTAATCATATAATGCAAATGGTGCCTTATAGGGCATTTTAAAAAAAATAGGTTGTCGTTAAACTTGTTCATTGTCTGTCGTATTGTCTCCAGTGTTGCTTAAGAAAGAAGAATACTTTTACTAAGTATTACGTCATCCGATGAATATTGTACTATCACGCGCGTTCGTTTGATCAACAGTTGGTTTGATCTTTTTAGTAGGGCTGCAACGGGTACCCGAAATAACCGATGATATCGGATCCAACTTCAGATTCGCGGGTACGGATCCACCCCTGGAAATTTCGGTTCCGAATATCTATTTTCCTAGTTGTATGTAACTTAGCGCCGGGCGCAATAAATAATGTGCCGAGCACAATAAACAATGCGCCGGAAACAGGTGCTCGAATGTAATGCCAAAAAATATAAGTTCTTGGCAAGATTAGATAATACAATACAATTTTAACAACAACAATATCATTAAGCAATATCAAGACCTCAAATTGCCGTTTCCAATCGGGTACAATTTGCTTTAAATACTTTAAAAACAATAGAATAACGCTATGTCTAGTATGTATACTATGTAGCTTGCAGCTAAGCTGAATGTAACCTGGCAACGTAAAAATCAGAATGGCTGACAATAATTCACAACAGCACGAGTTAAATTTTCAATGGAGAAATCTGTGGATTAAGACAGTTTTAACTGGTAACATTTACCAAGCATGTGTAAAGTAGCACACTTAATTGCTATGCATTGGTGCATTTATAAATTACTGACGGAAAACGCTATCCTTTTACAGACAAATGTCTGTTCTTTGGTCTGCCTTGCCAACAGGAAGTGACTATGAGCAAGTGTAAACAAAGGAAATAAATGCTCAAAATTGATTCTAGCCTGTATATGTAATTCTATTGACTGGTCATCAAATTAAACTGGTCAGCAACAATTATTATGTGGTCAGGCTAGACTGGACAACAAGTATGGAGGAAATCAGTGAGTTATACATCAAGACATTGGGGTAAGAAACTTAAACAATTCATAATAATAGTTTACACTATTCAACTAGAATGATTGTCAATTGGATATAACAATAATACATGTTTATTATTGCGGTATAATATTAACATTCTTCTTTCTTGTACCGGATGTTAAGAAAACAAAATCAGAAAAAGATGGTATTAATGAGTATTTTGTTATGTGTTTTTGTTAATTATGTTTTTTAGGAAAATTATATTTCTAAAACATATATTTCTTTAATTTAGACAGAAAATTTTCATTTTCTCTTATTTCATGGATCTTGATCCGAAAAACTGCAAGAAACCTTATTTGGATTCGGATTTGGATCCGAACCAATTATTGGGATTCGTTGCAGCCCTACTTTTTAGGGGGCTGCGAATTGTCAGCCGTAGTTGCTGTCATTCCACCGTGATTTGGACCGAATAAGAGCTAAGCTGGTATTAGGGCAAGATTTTCTTATTAAAATCAGTGTAAAACGTAACATACTTGCACGTAATTTCTTCACATGTTAAAATGAGTAGATACGCTCGAGTATTAAAAACTAGCGGTGCGTTAATCAAAGTACTTGACTTGTTTGACCACTTTCCTCACAACGGTTGTGACATAATAATGTAAAAATAACTTAAATACATAGATTTATTCAATGACAAATATCAAGAAAATGTTTATCTTACACACTTTATTTTCTTAATGGTTTACCATTTAAATGTCAAGGCTGTGACGATTGTATTAATCAGATTCCCCCGATAACGGCGGGAAATATAAGTACATTATGTCTATTCCCCGTGACAAGCGGGAAGTGTGTTCATCGAAACTATGCCTATAAATATAATTATTTGTACTCCAATACTGGTACATTCAATAAAGAATGATCCTGACGTCTGGGGCCGAATTCTGTAGACTATTTTACATGACCGACTAACGGTGTTCCAATGTAGGCTTCTAAGGGAGGTCGTCGAACACGCAAACGCTTTACAAAATCTGGCAAGCATCGCGTTACTATGAGTGGGAGGGACGGTGGTAAAATGTAAAATTGCGTAAATCAGTGACTAACATGGATGTGCGACCAGCTCCAGAAGGATCGAATTTGTCGAGCTCTGTGGTTTTAACTAGTGGACGAATCAAAGTGTTACAATATACTTGGTGGAATGTGTTATGCCATAGCATTGCATAAAGAAGAGGTTTTGGGGTTTCGGCGTGTACAATAGCGGTTGCGTTTAATACGATATGTTATTATTAAGTGAATAAACATTATTTAAGTGCATTTGTACCACTGAGTGTTATTAAGATCGGCAAATTAAAGAATTGTTTACTATTTCCTTGTGTCTGTTGGTAAGGTAGTATTAAAATTATGTAAAATTAACACAACACAACCCCACTGAATCAACATTTTTATGCATTCTATGACTTAAATAATGTCTTCTTATGTCACGCGATGCATTCTTCGCATATACCGATCACATTTCGGACATACTTTTAAATAACTACGACGCCTACGGGCCATCAACAGCTTATGAGATTGTGCCTGCCCAACGGATGCCTAATGTGATAGAATGGATATTTATCTATTGAAACATACATTGATACGCGTAGCAGACATTGAACAGACGTATTCCAATTTGTTCTGAATTGGTTGTCATTATAATATCATAAGAAATAATATGATATTGTCTAGCATGTCAACTTTATCGCATAACAAAATATAAATTCCTGACAAAACAGAAGATATTTTCTGACGGTCACTTATATCCAATACCCATGTGATTATATAATGCGGTATTCGTCATAAAGTTATCTTTCACTGAAATATTGAACAGTATAGAGTATTATTTTTATACGCTCGTCTTTTGACTGGGCGTTTTATAGGAACAACCTTGGTGGGTGGGAAGATGGGCGGCTTTCCGATCCCTCAGTCGTACTGTTTGAATATAATCATAATCAAACTTCTGGAAATTTTTGATGACATAATATGGAGACCAAGATTGATTAGGACCAAGTTCACACTATTCGCCCCAGACTTAAAACTCTTTAAAAGGACTGTCAACCACGAATGACGAAAAAAAGAAAGATTCTAAAATACCGTATTTTTTTAACTATAATTAGTTTTTATTGATTAAAATATCACGACTGGTATATTACATTTCCTGAAAAAAGTTCATATTTTCAGTATATTCAGTAATAAAATTTCGCGATGTGAAATCGAAAGTACATCGCGAAAATAATTGACATAACGATATACACACTATAAATAACGCAAATAGATTGATCATTTTATATACAAAATATATACAATTCACTACGCATGCACAATTCGCATTCCTGGGTTTACCACGTGACGATGCTGATCAATCTACTTGCGTTATTTGTAGTTAACTGGTAGTTAACTGGTAGACATACCCAGTTAATTTTATTACCGAATATACTAAAATATGAAAACTTAACAACTTTTTCAAGTAATGTAATATACCAGTGATGATATTTTAATCAATGAAAACAAATAATTGTAAAAAAAATACGGTTTTTTAGAACTTTTCTTTTTTCGTCATTCTTGGTTGACAGTCCCTTTAACAATAAAAAAGAAAATGTGAAATTTGCCGTTTCCGCTCTCTAACTCATACAGTGTTTATTGAATCTTCGCAAAAATTGCTGGAAATGTGTGTTGGCATAAAATTAATTCAAAATATGTTAACGAGCTTATTCGCACCATCTAAATCAGAGTGATTGCCCTTTATTCATACAAAAAATCAAAACTCGCCGTTTTTGCTGTTTAACTTATACATTTTTTTATGGAATCTTAACCAAATATTCTGAAAACGTTTGTTGACAAACAATGGAGGCGAAGTTCGATAAATAGCCGATTCGCACCATGCACTACAGATGTATTGCCATTAATTAATGTTGGAAATGTATACTTCGCCGTCTCCGCTGTATAATTCCTAAACGTTTTGAATATAGTCTTCCCCCAACTTTTTGGTTTTTCGGTTATGTTCGTTGACATTAAGTGGAGGCCACGTTCGACATCAAGCATATGTGCACGAGGCACTTCCGGGGACCACTTTTGTTGGGTTTTCTCCGTGTACTCCGCCCACCCCTCCTCACCGGAACAAAAGACTACACACAAAGTGTAAATCTTTCAGCAACATTTAAATAGCTGGGCATTAAACACATATTCAACATGTTTATATCTTTCGTGAGTAGTGTACGTTAATAAGGTAGGAATGCTTGGACACTACGGTTATACACATACAGCAACCCTGGCGCTTAAGGAACTCATACACTTCCATATACACATACACTCTAGTTATGTAAACATACTAGCGGTCATATTTTAAGGTGTTATTAACACATAGGCAAGTATTACTAAGTACTTAAATTAAACGTCAGTTAGTTTCAGTGGAATGTACTGTTCATGTGAAGCATGTTTGTTTAATGCTTTCGATTAGGGTTAACGTTTGTTTTTTTCCGATGTTAGAATTTTTTACAAACTCGAACCACATACGATTAGATAATGAGATTCTGGTCGCGTGATGACATTATATTAATCAGTTATGTATTACAAAATATATGTTCTTAGCTTTGTCAAAGGTTGAAGTTTATGTTTAACATCGTTTGCACGCAAGCAAGAAATGGTGTATCATAACATAGAAATATTTATTCTGCTCCACATGGAGAAAAAAGGGTTGTTTACTTTGGCACAGTCAAGTAATGAAGCAAACAATTACAGTTTGATATGTATATAAAACAGATCCAACACCACGTTCAATGCTTGCCTAGACTGTACAAATATACAAAAATGAAAGCTTCACTTACAGGAGAGAAATATTAATCTTACATTTAGTACAAGTTACTTTAAACATGAAGCGACTGACAAAATCTAAACGCACTAGACACACCACAAACCGAGTAACGATACAAACCAGAGGTAACCACAAAGGACTGGTCAATTCATATCTTTTATTCTTTTACACACTATACGATCACGAATTATTACACTTTCTTTGCCGCAAACACTTTATTTAAAATTGCACTGTTGTTTCAATGCCATTCTTACTTATACACAGGTTTGTACTCTGTGAATAGATTGTAATTTATATCAGGTGACGTCGGTATATCGATGTTCATGATTTAATCTCTCATTTGATAGAGCAGTGTATTAGTAACAATAGCCTACACAACATAGTCTTCGACATAAAATAAAAAAAGTCGCAGACATCTGAGGGAATGGGCATAGAAAATTAAAAAAGTTTCAGCATTTTAACTTCATCTAATCGATAGGAAAGACGATACAATAATAATCTGAAAATGCATAAAACAGTGCAAATTATTATGAGAGCATATACTACTATCTCAAACAATGAACAAGATATTTATTAAAACCACCAATCCACAAGAATTGCAATATGTTTGATTGGAGGGTGTAGTTCGATAAAAATGAATTATATATTGTGCTTGTAATACTAGTTTTGATGTTATTGCGCTAGCATATACGTTTAATAGCCACATTAATTGTTATTTGTCATTTTGCTCTTGTTCTACGTTCATAAAGGGCAACGTTTCTGTTACAACGTGTGTTTTTCAGCTTTTATTGTACAACCAGTTTAGCTCCATATTAACGAAAATGTACAGAAGTAGTTGCCGAGCTACATGTGACTTTGACATGTGACTATTTTTCAAATGTAACGTTATTTATGTTTTTAATGTACAGTTCCCGTGTTTCGGTGAAAAAAGGAAAAAAATGTGTCCCTTGCTTTGACCTTATACGGGCTCTAAGAGTACACAAGCACATACCAGGCTGATCTATTAACATGTCGTTCTCATCAATTTCTTACACGTGACCAGTCAACTAATGTTTCGTCTTTATTAGCTTTTAAACAGAGAATACATGTTTATGCATCTAAACATCCCAAACAAGAGAGTTTTTGAATTTTGAATACAAATGCTCGTAGGGGACAGTTGCAACGCTGATACAGTCAGGCGCCTTTGACCATTCATCTCATTAAGCTCTGTTTATTCACATGTAAACGTTAAGTGTCCATGTATTCAGTATCTTTGGACACCGGAACACATTGACGATGTACGTTGAATATTAATAACAAAAGAGCATAAAGGCACTTGGTCGCTCACCTGATAAATGTAGGAAATCCTGTTTCATTAAACTGGTATAATGTTTGTGTAATAACTGTGGTTTTCGTCTGTTTTGCTCAGAAGGACGGGAAATATTAAACTCCTTACCCTTGCGGTTTCATAGAATACGATTTTTAGAGTCCTGGGGCGTGCTTATTTTTCACTCCAAGGGACATGATTTGTATAAACTAAATAGAACAAAAGAATGTAATGTTACACACCAACTATTGAACCCCTGACCATTGCGGTTTCAGAAAAGAAGGAATTGATTACCAAATATTGAACATCTGACCATTATGGTTTTAGATAAGATGTTTTATGTTGAAACCTATTTCAGGTCCGGCGACCTACAGGTGCAACTAAGTAAACCATTTGAACAACTTTGAAAGTACACACAATGATCATTCATGTGAAGTTTCATGACAATATGTCGAGCGGTTTAAAAGAAAGTCATACGAAAACTACGTTAACGGATTTACGCTCGGATTGATTGACGACGGACAATGCGGTATCCTTTAAAAACCCTCGTACTCACTTTGTGCTAAGGTAAGCTAATAATTACAATTAAATATTAAATGAATTTTACTTATTCGTACATTATTTGGGAAAAAAAATAAAACTATATGATTATATGATTTATATATTGTTAATAGAGGGAGCAAATTGTTTTACATTTTGCATTATTAAAATAGTGATGAAGTTTTGGTAGAGATTCATCTTTCTGCTATGATTTATTAATTCACCTTTAAAACAAGAAATATAACAAACACTTGAATAATTACAGTTTGAACCAGAGTTGTTTTTCAAATAATATATGAATAAGCTTTATGCATCAAAGGGAAACAAGTAACGCATAGTATGGATTGTTGAACCCTAGCTCGAACGTTGAACAAACTAGGAACACAATTAGCATAATATGTCCCATACCACACATACCAAACATGGGGACCTTTCAGTTTGAGAGAACATTTTATTTATACCGTAGAATCCGTTTAATTTAATAGCCCATTTTAGGCATTAACCACGTCCGAATATTCAATTATTCGAGGTATTAATAGATACGGAGTCAGTGGTGGTCTAATCTACGTGTATGACATTGGTAATATTATAGATATTGGCCTTATCTGTTGTTAAAGTGTATAATGAATTACCACGCTGGTGTTTAACTATGTGTTTCATTAACAGGGCTTATACACCCACATATGGTGGCCTTAGTCGTCTGTTTTCTGAAACTAAATGTATATGGTGCACTTGACAAATAAATATTTGTTAAAACCGCTTTAAGGCATCTTTAATACTTGATGCACGCATGTAAAGATTTGTGTTGATTGTTAAATCGTCCGACCAATGATAATTTGATATGAGTGTGTTTGCACAATATAAATTGGGAAAATACCACTTGCAAAAGGCAAACAAATAGCATCGTTATAATGCGAAAATGTGGTTCCCTTTTATTCAAAACCGAGGCTGAATAACATAGTNGTTACATGCTTATACATAATAATATCACATCATTTTAAAGAGTATAAGTATATTACCAGTCCGTCAAAACATAAACCTAACCAAACCCTTTCATACTCCATAAAATAATAGTATGCACCTATGTCACAAATTACACTTAATATAAAAAACAAACAGCAGCCATATATTAACAACACATGTCTCAAAACTACAGGATGCGTCTTTATGTAAATGAAGCATGTCTCATTAAGTTATTCACCTAATTAATTAGATTCACAAAGTTACTGCTTAATTTAAAAGTTAATAAACACTTGGCAAAATACAGTAATTTAAAATAGACAAATCAAATGAAATATGGCGTCCGAAACGAGCAAATTGCATCAATTAGTGTGTCCCCAATTTCATCTTAATGTAAAACATTTGATTAGCATAAAATACAAATACGTCTTACTTTTATGAAACCTTTTATGGGAACGACAACGACGTCGTCTAGAAGCTTGACAAATTACATTCGACAGAACAGCATTGAATTAGCAATTATTGCCACAAATATTGCATTAATTTGTACTAATGGAAGATGGTGAATGATTTATAAGTGCTTTAAGGCATATATGCAAATTGAAAACACAATTTTATCTCGCGTAAAGTATTATTATTTTAGGTTTTAAGACCGAGCACAAGATATGCATGTTGGGATTATCGTTCTTGTTCTTGTAAATGTTTAACTTGCAAAACGAAGAAGTTAATCACTTAATATACTAACCTTAACATATCATACATACATATACACATATATATATCATATTCAAATTGTAAGTTGTGATTTATATTGAAACGTATGATACTATAATGTCAATATGACAATGTAAAGCCTGTCGGTATTACTTAATCATTATGTTGAATCTAATCTTTCAAAATGAAATGCTGTCAAACCTTTACAAATTGTAGGGTTCGTCTTTTAGGGAGTTTTATTAGTCGAAACAAAAAAGTGTTTCTCAACAACATACACAGTTTTAAAAATATGTTCGCTTACAAAACATTTATAAAATTCATGTTTGTAGCATAAAGCGGTTTTAAAATTAACATTGGGTGCGTCCATCAACGCGTGGCCCAGATCAATTAAACGTGCACGAGCCAGTTTTGCTTGATTCACGGCTTTCTCTCATTTCTGTTCCAAAAATGGAAAAAAAACAGATTTATAAACGTTTTCTACATGTCTATTGATAATTGATATGCGCCTGCGTTATATTAAAAAGTATGATAGGTGCATCGTTTAGTCAAGCCCTTTGCTCAGTATACAGTATATTATCCAGGTAATCAATTTTGCAAATGTTTCATATATTGTATAGGCGAATATTTTGAAAAACGTCTTGATAATATGTCAAAATGCTATAAGTATTTAATCTTAATTTACTTTCGCTTTATTTGCCTAGCAGGAGCGCACTTTATTCATTTCATACTCACGATTATAGTATTTCATTGAACATGTACAGTTTTGCACGTGTTTGATACATATACATTATATTTCCTTCCTCTACCCAATTTCAGACGATTAAGTGTCCGTTTTTACTTTTATTCAATGTTAAACTATTAAAAGTTTTTGAGGATGTAATGCTCCAGAGTGGTTTTGTTATTATGTGTGATATACTGTCCGAGAGGTCTTCTTAGTAGGGACCTAGCATGTAGGGTCCGAGAAGTCATGTAGCCAGGCATCCTCGGCGTCATGCACGATTTTGGGGCAAGACATGACACCTCAGTATTTAATTCTAAGCACATCGTCTGTTTAAAGAGATTGCGAAGAATTATAGCCTACTCACTGTCTGGTATGCAAGTGACGAGTGTCTATCGATAAACTATAGCTTTCTTCCTCAAACAAAACTTGTTTAACGTGAATTGATTAAAAGTGTTAATAGATAGAATAATTATTCATTATTGTGAAATAAGCTATAGTGACACCACGAAAAAATACACCATTTGATACGAATAATTACGGATGAAACGAAAAACAACAGCTTGGTTTTTGTATGGTGTAAGCGCTATGTATGCACACTGTCGGAAGTGTGGGCGTTTATTGTATCTTGCAATATGGATGCTCTTTAAATTAAAGCGTCTGCATTCAATTCGCCCTCCTACTGGCTTCATTACATTATACTTGGAGAGACACTTTAAGTACTTATTTAATAATTTACTCAATACAATCCGTGCCTTCAAGTAATTTTTTATACGAAATTACAAAAATGGTCGTTATAAAGCAATTTGTTGATTGTTATTTAATCGGCGAACACCTCTTACTACCATTGTTAATCACCTCACATTCAATGGCGTTTTATTCAATGTTCGCACACGTTAACTACAACTTGTCTTATACATATACTAATTGCTAAATCTGGAAGTCTGAATAGCACTCTAGAAGGAACGTTGTACATTATCTATCGGTCTTATTGCAGAGCGGATTGACATTTTTCGAATAAATACGTCTAGGTTGATATCTCTTAATTATTTTGGAATGTCTCGCTATCTATCTCCGACTTATTCTTGTTGATTTGAATGACTGAGATCTTCCATCAGATTGAATACCAAAAAAATTGGTATGATTATTTTGAATGCTGCATCCGTTTATACTTCCATTATAAATACATCTTAACTTTTGGACAGGTCGCAATAATATAAGGCGTCTGGTTTTACTACCTTACTATAATTTTATTAATTCGGGATCATTCAAGAAACGTTTCCAATTATGTTGAGGTCATTTTTTTATTTCTCTGAAACCATACCAGAATAATGTGTTTAAACAATACTTATATAAATCTGCATACACAGTTTATGATAAAATTAATGCGGTTTCGAAGCAATATTTATTTTAATAGTAATTCCTAAAAACACACAAGTAAATTTCATTACTAACAATGTCAACTTATGTGAAATATTTAGTTAATTATTTCAATATACTTATTTGTTTTTATTTGAAATCAAAAATTAACCAGCTTTCCAAAAAAGATTTATCTTGTTTAATAAACAATATAATATAACCATCGCAATACTATACATTCAAACTAATATCAATTATAACTATGTATTGTTGTACGTAATAAAACATACACGTAACAGATAAATATTTAAAGGTGTAAGACCATATAACCATAAGATTCTTACATAAAACAATTCCAGAGCGCGCTCTGGCGCGGAAGCAAAGGGCGGTTCTCAAATACTGTTCCAATGTATATAGGTGGAGATTGAGGTTTGTGTTTCTGAAAATAATACTCGACTATCTCTAAATTTGCCACGTTGTACGGGCTTGATGATCCATTATGAATAGATGAGGTCAATACTCAAATATTTGGTTTATATAATGTTCTAGAAATTTGGCCAATACTCGGATGTTCTGCGTATAGTATAATTGGTTGTACTAAATTGAGAACTTGTATTACGACAATATTTTACCTGGTTGAATATATTTGTATATGAGTAACTTTTTTCTTTTGTAAGCGTCTTGATTACTCAGCATTTGTTTCTGCTGTAGGCCAATCGTGTAATATTATATTATGAGATTAATCCCATTTGATGACCTTATGTAATTTTAATGTTAATTATAAAACTAAAAAATAAATTAAAACAAATATATTTGTCACAAAAGAAATGTGTCTGTGATAATGGTAATGGTACAACAGGTTCCTACAGCGCTTTTATCTTTAGAGTTATTGACTGGTTTGTCCAAAATTTTGATTCGTATGGTTAAATGACACTACTTATTGCTATCAGGTACGGAGAAACATAAAGGATGTGTCATATTGGTTTAGGATTTATTACCGTGTCCTTCTTAATTGTAAGAAATAATTATACTTAAATGGTATTGCCTTTATTTATTCAAATCGAATTTTTCGAGAAGTCAAAAGTGCGTCGTTTGCATTTAGAGTTCAATCACTTTAAACTTCCCAACACGCATCAAAAAATAGTTTTGTATCTGTGATACTATCTACACAGAATAACTCATTCATGATCTTCTTGCCGCATTACTCCATATCAAATATCAGCATTATATGTTCCGTGTCTGCTTCTAGAAAACGAATGGAATTAACATTAAGTAGGAATACTATATGTTTCTAATAAGGTTATACATTGTCATTTTATGGACATCTAAGACCAGATAAAAATGCATAAAAAAAAAAAAAAAAAAAAAAAAAAAAAAAAAAAAANAAAATTTTTACAAAGGACGAAGATATCAAAGCTCCATACGCAATGTCGTGCGTCGGTTAATCTGATTAGGACACCAAAAGGGTAAGCATGCCGCTTGTGGCTGAGATAATGGCTTTATTTGATCACCATATGTGCTCCTAATGATAACAACAAATACATCCGAAATGACAGCAGCAAGCTAATTAATATGGCTTTGCGGTTTTGAGAGAAACTTCTTCGTTGGAAGTACTTCGTTAAAAAACACATTTCAAGCTCACAGTTACTGTATGCCATATGTAACATTGTTTCAAATATTAGAATATTGTAAGGACACACCATTATGGTATTGTAAATTTAATTTCCATGCACTTTGAAGACAGTATTCCATAGTACGAGGACTATGTGGTGTGTGTGTGTGTGTGTGTGTGTGTGTGTGTGTGTGTGTGTNTGTGTGTGTGTGTGTGTGTGTGTGTGTGTGTGTGTGTGTGTGTGTGTGTGTGTGTGTGTGTGTGTGTGTGTGTGTATGTGTGTGTGTGTGTGCTGAAGAAGCCACATACAACTGAAGTTGAAGGAAAGTTCTTTTTACCTGTATCCACAATAAACTTATCTTGTTGACGGACGTATTATATCAGACAGTCTCACTATACGTCAATCTGTCACTTTTTGCAATAAAACTCAGATACGTTTTTGAATTCGAAAGGGTTCGGTTCATAAATGTTTAAACCATAATTACAATCTCTTGAGATGTACGCATACGGTAATAAGTAGTATATAAAACGTTAATAAACATAACTCAAATCCGATCTTTTAGTTGACATTACGTTAAAATGAACAAGTGTAGTGTAAGACAGTTGAAATCATTAAGTTGAGAGTTAGATGCATACGTTTTAAGTCCTTAAAAGTTAAATTCATAAAACAAATTGACGTATATGAAACAATTGATATCTCATTATAAAACGTGTATTTTATATCTGTTCAGTTTAATTAAATTTAGTTTCCATATATAATAAAACACTTGTCAGTTGTATTTAATTAAACAATAAGAAAGTAGCTCAAACGATATAAAATAAAACAAAACATTTTATGTAATGGCATTATACTAATTTGGTAATTGCGGGAGTCAGTGTTAAATACATTCCCGAACTATTAGGATCAAAGATTGTCCAGTTATTTAAATAAATATGACCAAACATAATTTATAAGCAATTTTAAGACAATTCGCACTGGTGTCATTTGTTGCGATGGGTTACACAACATATTGCTCCTGTCTTCTCTTAAATTAGCATATGTATACGAACCAAACCTATATCAAGTCGAAACAGGACTTAGCGTTCTCGTGCACCAATACCCACTTTTTAAACAGAACACTTCAAAACAAAAGGAAACAGAAAGAAATTGGCACAAACTCACGTGTTATTGCATGTTTAAATACCAAACGTTTGTTATAGCAACGAACATGATAAATTAAGAAAAAATGAAGTATTACAAACAAATATAAAATTTAAATTCGTTTTACAAATCCTTTACAGGACAAAGGATTTTATTAAAATACGTGCGCTTGTTTATCCGCCTATAATACGATACCAGTAAATAAAATAATCACGATATACTTCAGAATCTCACATCATTATTTAGTACCTAAAGTGTAATTGTAAATATACCTTGTTTCTTTTTAACTGTTCCATTACACACCCCATTATAATGTTATCCTGCTACATATGAGATCCATTGAAAGCAGGGTCTCAACTGTTTCTCAGATAATGATCGGATAGTGATACAAATAAAACACTTAATGTCTGCAAAACTACTAGATGCGCATAGATATCAAGAGTACATCGATCTTATTAGGAATACATTTAGGTCGCGGATTTACATACATGAGTGTCGCATATATGCCTTTCTTCATATTAATAGCCACAATATGCTGCGTTCCGAGTTCTGTGGATATTTCGTTGAAATCATACTTATGTTCAGACACAAAGGTTGGTTAAACACATGTATTGATTAGATCATATAGTATTCTTACTATTTTTACTTTAATAGATCTAGTTGTCGGAAATGTTAAAAACAAGTGGTCAAAAAACGCAATATAATTATTCACTTTTTTCCAACTAGAATGGCTGATAACTTAAACTGATTCACAATTTACATGTTAAATTTGAATTTTGCTAAAAAAACATATAAGTGTTGTTTGACGACAACAAAACATTCGTACTTTCTAAATATTAAACGTATCACCAATCAGCCGTAAAGATAAGTAGTTAAGAGATTTGCAACAGCAAACGAAATGTTTACCCATTATTGAATGTTAGGTATGATAAATTAATGTAATGATAATATATTTAGAAACATTGTGGTATTAACATTTTTTCACTTAATGCTAACGATGATAGTATGCATACGTATAAACATGACAACAATGAACAGTATATTCGAAAGTTTAATATTTTTCTCCATTTCGTGGGCAATACTAGATATATGTTGAAAACTTAAATCATGAATGAATGTATGTCTCATATTATAATATGAAGAAGTAAAACTCTAGAAGCTGCAGCAGTATTGCAGTTTTATCATACACACCTCTGCGGTCCTTTATTTATGGCAAGGAACCAATTGCCAAAACGGTACAGTACGGCACAAAACGAAACAACATATACACATAGTAGAATAAAGCTGGGGTCACCGCCTTGGAACGGTCAATGCTAAGCATTGGGGGTTTAAACCAGTTAATGAGCGCTCAACCTCACACTTGGCCCAGCAATATTCATGATACATATAAGTGTAAATAAAATTTAACCTCATAGCATTGCAACTCAAATTAAACAGTAATAAAAGGGAATTAAAACGCATTCAATTTAATTACTATTTTATTACTCAATGGTTGAAAGGAGACCAGAGCAACAGAGTTACAACTTTTTGAGGCACGATGAAATGAAATTACTAACACGCATCAACTACATCCCTTCTTTATACAAAAAACGATTTNTGTTAAGCCTTTAGGATCGGCACAACATATTAGAATCGATCGGGTTCAATATTGGAAAAAAAACTGTTTGTAGTAACCCCATGGTTGCAATAAAAGGTTGGGATAAACTCTTACAACAATTCATGTACAAATAAAAATAACAAACTTTTAGTCTGATAAGTTTTACCGTAAATAAATTTTCGTTCACTGAATATCTTAACAACGTTTAACACGGTGGTTAATTTGTAAACACGTCTAGTTCGCTATATTCTATTAAATATTTAGATCAAACCAATTTTGCAAAATAGCCAATAATAATAAAATATACTATTTACTTGGTGATGATAATTGCCTAGATTCTCGCATAACCTTTTTTCTAAACAATTGGTACAAGATCATATAACAGTTTTATGTGTACAATTCATTACAAGACAATAATAATGCAAGGGCTTAACGTTTGAGTTCAACATACAAATCCATATAGAATAAGACATCGATGAGCTGTAGAACCACTTTGCATGGTAACGTATAGTTAGATATCGATTGGTATTCTTTAATTAATTAGAGTTTTGCGTTCGGTAACAGGCAATTAATTATGGACGAAGATAACCCCGGTTGCGATCTCGCGGATACCATGCATTAGATTATACGGTTAGCTCCCCTTTTAAGATTGTTACATAATAATTTTATTTCGGAATTGCGCTTTGATAACCAAATAGATGTATGGTTGTTAACGCTTATTTAATTAACTTTTCACTCGCTTTATAGATTTTGTTAAAGGCCATGAGATTTTGTTTTGACAACATTATCTTTTTATACATAAATATAGTAAATATCATTTTGAAATTATAATGGTATAAGTATACTTTTGTTTACAAATTTAAGAATTGGAAAAGTACTTAGACTGTCATATTCACTGGTCAATTTAAAATTTAATAAACAGTTGAAACAATATAGTAATTTGAACATAGACAAATCAAATGGAAGTATGGCTTTCTTAACGAGCAATTTGTTTCTATTATTTTATCCAAACATTTCTTCTTAATGTAAAACATTGATTAGCATAAATCATATACGTCTTACTTTAATGGACAGAACCTTTTATGGAAACGAAAACGACGTCGTCTAGAAGCTTGATACATTTCATTTGACAGAAACACGATAAATAAGCAATTCGTGCAACACATTTTTCTTTAATTTTGTACTGATGGAGTTATCGTCCTTGTTCTTTTAAATGGTTAACTTGCAAATGAACGATTCTATCACTTAATGAAAATTTAAAGCGGGTCGGTATTACTTAATAATTATGTTCAATTCTGATCTTTCAAAATAAAATGCTCTCAAACCTAACACATTGTAAGGTTTATCTTTTAGGTAGTTTTATTAGTCGAAAAAAGTGCATCTCAACAACAAACAGTTTTCAATAAAATTTCGCTTGCAAACCATTAATAAAATACATGTTTGTTGCATAAACCGGTTTTAAGATTAAATTTTTTTGGGTCCGTCAGTGCTAGTAATAAAGTGTTTAATATACATTGGACATAAAACTCTAGAACTAGACAAACTTATAAATAACAGTTACGTTGTCCTGGTCAATTTAACGTGTGCGTGTCTGGTGTGCTTCCGTCACGCCTTCCAAAAATGGAGTAAACTGATTTATTAACTTATTATGCATGCACATTGATTTTTAATATGCGCTTGCATTATATTAAAAAGTATGATACGTGAAGCGATTATAGTATTTCGTTTTGAAGTTGTGCACGTGTTTGATAAATATTATTATATTTACTTCCTCTTCCAATTTTCAGACGATTTTATCTAACATGCCTGAAAAAGTCCTGATCAATAAAGTGTCTGTATTACTTTTGTTCCGTGTATAACTGTTAAATTTTATTGAGGATGTATTGCTCCAGAGAGGTGTTCTGATGATGTGTGATAAATATACGGTCCGAGATGTCTTCTTAGTTCAGACCTAGCATGTTGGGTCCGAGAAGTCATGTATCCAGGCATCATCGAAGTCTTGCATTATTTTAGGGAAAGGCATGACACCTCAATACATGTAATTTGTTCCAAACAAATCGTCTTTTTTAGAGAATGCAAAGTAGTATAGCCTCCCCACTGACTGTTATATAAGTGACGAGTTCCTACCGATGAACTATAGCTTTCTTCCTCAAAAAGGCTTGATTTTTTTAACGATTATACATTGAAAGTGTTAATAGATAAGATAGTTATTTATTCATGTGAAGTAAGCCATAGTGACTGCGATCTTTTTACCACGTAAAAATACACCATTCGATCCGAATATATACGGATGATAGAAACAATAACAGCTTGGCTTGTTATGGTGTAAGCGCTATGTATGCACACTATCGAACGTGTGGGCGTCTGTGGTATTTTGCAATATGGGTAAATGTTTAATTAACGCTTCTGCATTCAATTAGCCCTCCTACTGGATTAATTAAATTATACGTGGAAAGTTTCATAAAGTAAAGACACGTTAAGTACTTATTTCATAATTTACTTAAAACCACCCGTGCCTTTAAGTGTTGTTTTATACGAAATTGCAAACATGGTCAGTATAAATTAATTTGTTGCTGGTTATATAATCGGCGAATACGTCGTACTACGAATGGTAATCATCTCACATTGATCGGCGCTGTATTCAATGTTCGCAATAATTGCTAGATTTGGCAGACTCACAAGCACTCTAGAATGAACATTCGACAAGAGCTTTCTGTCTTATTGCAGAGCGGATTGACATTTTCCAAATAAAAAGATCATTATCTTGGTTGATAGCCCTTACTTATTTTAAAATGTCTCGTTCTCAAACACGGAATTATTCCAGTTGATATGAATGTCTAAAATCAGATAGAATACACAAAAATTGTGGTAGGATTAGTTTGTATACTGCATCCGTTTATTCTTATATAATTAATAATAAATACATATTAACATCAGTACAGGTCGCACAAATGTTAGTCGTCTGGTTTTACTCCCTTATTATAATTATATTAATTCCGGGATCATTTGAGAAACGTGTTCGAGTGTTCTTTGGTTCACTTCAAGCGTTAAGCGCTACTTATGACATGTAGTAAAAGAGGTAGCAATAACTAAGATAGTGAAAGGCAGTCATTTCTTTTATTTCTCTGAAACAATACCAGAACACGCTCTAATCTCTGATATTATTTAAACAGAATGGTATATCTCATTCATTGGCTGTTTTCCGCATTACTCCATGCCAAATTTCAGCATTTGATGTTTTAGTTTGCTTCCACAAAACTGAATGCTATTTCCATAAGGTATGATTATTATCTGTTTCTTATAAGATTATACAGCGTAATTTTAGAACAAAAGTTATAGTTATTATATTTAGTTCAGTCAGGGCTCAAATGCTATGGACATCTAAGACCAGATAAGAATATATAAGTCATGCAAACATGGTCTCTGTATAACAAACACACCAAACACGAAATGATGAATGCGCCATACACAATGTTCTGCGTCGGTTAATCTGATTAGGACACCAGCAGGGTAAGCATGCCGCATGTGGCTGAGATAATGATTTTATTTGAACACCATATGTGCTCCTAATGATAACAATAAATACATCCGTCGTGACAGCAGCAAGCTAATTAATATGGCTTTGCGGTTTTGAGAGAAAATTCTTCGTTGGAAGTACTTCGTTCGAAGAAGACATAACAAGCTCACAGTTACTGTATGCCATATGTTACATTGTTTCAAATATTAGAAAATTGTTAGGACAGACAATTATGGTCTTGTAAATTTAATTTCAATGCACTTTCAAGACAGTATTCCATATTACGAGGACTATTTGGCGTATTTGACAGTCTCACTCTACGTCAATCTGTCACTTTTTGCAATAAAACTGAGATACGTTTTTGAATCGGCCATAATTGACAAGTATATATTTAACAATAACGGCTGGATATAATGAGCAAAATTCGAAAGGGTTTGGTTCGTTAATCTTTAAACCATAATTACAATCATACGGGAATAAGAAGTATATTAAACGTTAAAGAACATAACACAAATCCAATCTTTTAGTTGAAATTACGGTTCTGGTTATTACACACACACAAAAAACAAGTGTAGCGTACGACAGTGGAAATCATAAAATTGAAAGTTAGGTACATAAAAGGTACTTTAAAGTCCTTAAGAGTAAATTCATTAAACACATTGACGTATGAAACTATTGATATCTAACTATCGAACGCGCATTTTATATCTGTTCATTTTAATTAAATTAAGTTTCCACAAAACAAATACACTTGTCAGTTGTATTTAAGTAAACGATAAAAAAGTAGCTCAAGCGATATGAATTAAACAAAACATTTTCTGTAATGGCATTATTCTAATTTGGTAATTGCGAGAGTAGAAACTTTTAAACAATCCGTATTGGTGTCATTTGTTGCGATGGGTTACACAACATATTTCTCTTGTCTTCTCTTAAATTAGCATATGTATACGAACCAAACCTATATCGAGTCGAAACATGACTTAGCGTTCTCGTGAACCAATACCAACCTTGTAAACAAAACACTTATAAAAAGGAAACAGCAAGACATTGGCACAAACTCACGTGTTATTGCATGTTTAAATACCGAACGTTTGTTATAACAACGAACATGATTAATTAAATGATATTGAAGTATTACAGAAACATATCAAATGTAAATTCGTTTTAAAAATCCTTTAAAGGACAAAGGATTTTATTAAAATATCTGCGATTGTTTATCCGCATTAAATACGACACCAGTAAAAAATATATAATCACGATAAATTCAGAATCTCACATCATTATTTAGTACTTAAAGTGTAATGGTAAATATACCTTGTTTCTTTTGACCTGTTTCATTATACACCTCATTATAATGTTATTCTGCTAAATATGAGATCCATTGAAAGCAAGACCTCAGCTGTTTCTCAGATAATGATCAGATACTGAGACAACTGATATACATAATGTCTGCAAAACTACTAGATGCGCATAGAAGTCAACAGTACATCGATCTCATTAGGAATGCATTAAGGTCGTGGATTTACGTACATGAGTAACACATATACCCCTTTCTGCATCTTATTTAGGTCGTAGATTTGTGTACATGAGTAACACATATACGCCTTTCTGCATCTTAATAGTATCAATATACTGCATTTCGAGTTAAGTGGATATTTCGTTAAAACATACTAATGCTCAAAAATAATGTTGGTTCCACCCATATATTTCTTAAGTCGCGTAGTATTCTTACTGTTTTTACTTTAGGAGTTGTCGGCAATGAAAAAACACGTGGACAATGAACGCAATATAAGTATGCACTTTGTCCAACTAGACTCGCCGATTATTTAAACTAATACACAATTTGCATGTTATATTTGAATTTTGCTCAAAAAAACATATAAGTATTGTTTGACGACAACAAAACATTCACTCTTTCTGTTTATTTAACGTTTCACCAATCAGCCGTAAAGGTGATTAGTTAAGTGATTTGCAACAGCAAACGAAATGTTTACCCACTATGGAATGTTATGTATGTTAAATAAATGTAACGATGTAACATTAAGAAATACTTTGGTATTACCATTATTTCACTTGCTAACAATGACAGTATGCAAACGTTTTAACATGACAAAAACGAACATCGCATTCGAGAGTTAAATATTGTCCTCCATAAAAAATAGATATATGTTAAAAGCTTCAATCATGAATTAATGTATGTCTAACATTATAAACATGTCTCACTAGAATGGGTCTGTGTCATATATACATGTAAGTTGATAAAAAAATACATCGCCACCATTTCTATGAGATAGTACAAATTGAAAAAATACAATTTAAATATTGCGTACATGAATATACAGTTGTTTAAAACAGTTTGTTAGGAATATGCCAATTAATTCGACATAATTGTCTTGATCTTATAAGAAACGAGATAACGATTCAGGTAAGAGAATTCGTAATTTCCATCAGTTAAGTAAGTTATATTAAACGCTCTTTAACTATCCTGATGCTTACGGGGCATAAATGAAGTATCAAATAAGTATATAACCAGTCCGTCAAAACATAAACCTAAC
Organism: Dreissena rostriformis; assembly: GCA_007657795.1. Taxonomy (NCBI): domain Eukaryota; kingdom Metazoa; phylum Mollusca; class Bivalvia; order Myida; family Dreissenidae; genus Dreissena; species Dreissena rostriformis. The sequence continues at coordinate 87,844 of VMBQ01000279.1, forward strand.
AAAACCCTTGCATACTCCATTAAATAATAGTATGCACCTATGTCAAAAATTACACTTAATATAAAAACAAACAGCAGCCATATATGAATAACACATGTCTCAAAACTACAGGATGCGTGTTTATGCAAATGAGTCATGTTTCATTAAGTTATTTACCTTATTAATTAGATTATCAAGCTCACTGCTTAATTTAAAAGTTAATAAACATTTGATTAAATATTGTAATTTAAACATAAACAAATCAAATGTAATTTTTGCGTCCTTAACGAGCAAATGGTATCGACTATTTTATCCAAACATTTCTTCTTAATGTAAAACATTGATTACCATACAATTCATATACGTCTTACTTTAATGAACGGAAACCTTTTATGGAAACGACAACGACGTCGTCTAGAAGCTTGACAAATTACATTGGACAGAAAAACGATAAATTAGCAATTCATGCCACAAATATTGCCCAAATTTGTAATAATGGAGTTTTGCGAATGATGCATAAGTGCTGTATGTCATATATGTAATTTTTAAAACACACGTTTTTTATCTGGCGAAAAGTTTGATTATTTCAGGTTTTGAGACCGAACCTATGCTGTAGGATTTATTTTTTAGGTACATGTAGTTGTTTTAGTCGAAACATATAAGTGCTTGTAAACAACATACCAAGTTTTCAATTATATGCTCGCTTGCAGAAAAATAACAAAATACATGTTTTTAGCATAAAGCGTTTTTATGATTTACATTTATTGTGTCCATCAGCGCTTGAAATGAAGCTGTAAATAGACCTTCAACAAAAGCTCTAGAACAATACAAATGTATACTGTATAAATAACAATTACGGGGTACAGGTCAATTAAACGTGCACGTGCCTGTTGTGAGTGTGTCACGGCTTCATCGCATTACTGTTCCGAAAATGGAGAAAAACAGATTTATAAACTTATTATGCATGCCTATTGATCTTTGATATGCGCTGGCATTATTCTAAAAAATATGATACGTTCAGATTTAATTCTAGCCCCTTACTCAGTATACAGTTCATTATCGAGGTGTTCAATTTGTGTAAATGTGTAATATATTGTATGACCGACTGTTTTGAAAAACCTTCTGATAATATGTCAACATGTTTTCAGTATTTAATCTTGATTTAGTTTCACTTACTTTTTACATTCATACTAACGATTATATTATTTCATTGAACATAAAGGTGTGCCTGTTGCACGTGTTTGATTAATAGTATTGCCATGTCTTTCCTCTAACAATTTTCAGACGAGTGTATTGCACTTGCATGATAAAGTCCTTATCAATTATATGTCCGTAATTACTTGTGTTCAATGTATAACTATAAACAAAAAGTATTCAGGATATCATGTACCAAACAAGTTTTCGTATGTTGTGTGATCGATATACGGTCCGTGATGTCTTCTTATAAGGGACCTAGCGTGTAGGGTCCGAGCAGTCATATAGCCAGGCACCATCGTCATCATGCATTATTTGAGTGCAAGACATGACACCTAAATATTAAATTCAATGCAAATCGTCTGTTTTAAGAGATTGTGAAGTAGTATAGCCTCCTCACTTACTGTTATATAAGTGATGGGTTCCTATCGATGAACTATAGCTTTCTTTATCAAAATGACTTGCTGTTTTTAACGTAAATTCATCAAAAGCGTTAATAGATAAGATAATGATTTATCCATGTGAATAAGCCATAGTGCCTGTAATCGTTTAATCACGAAACAATACACCATTTGATCAGAATATTTACGAATGATACGAAAAACAACAACTTGACTATGTATGCACACTGTCGGAAGTGTGGGCGTCTGAGGTTTTTGCAATATTTTAAAGTAACGCGTATGCATTCAATTCGCACTCCTTCTGGAGTTATTAAATTATACTTGGAGAGTCTCCCAAATTAACGACGCGTTAAGTACTTATTTCATAATTTACAAAATACCATCCGTGCCTTCAAGTGATCTTTTATACGAAATTACATTAAAATGGTCATTATAAAGCAATTTGTTGATGGTTATATCATCGGCTTATACGTCTTACTACCAAACAAAAATAATCAGCTCACATTCAATGCTGATTTATTCAATGTTCGCACACGGTTGATACAAATCGTCTAAGATAAATAATAATTGCTAAATCGGGCAGACTCAAGAGCACTCTAAAATGAAAATTGGACATAAGCTTTCTGTCTTATTGCAGAGCGGATTGACATTTTCCGAATAAATACATCGTTATCTAGGTTGATACCCCTTAATTATTTTGGAATGTCTCGCTATCTATCTCCGACTTATTCTTGTTGATTTGAATGACGGAGATCTTCAAGCAGATTGAATACGAAACACTGTGGTATGATGTATGTGTATGCTGCAACCGTTTATACTTTTACACTTAATACATTTTAACCTTAGGCGTCTATATATTTTAAGAGTTATTCCAAAACCAAACACAAGTATATGGCAATAATAACCATTTCCACTTATTTGACATATTTATTAATTTATTTCAGTAAACGTATTTATTTAATTTGATATCATATATAAACCAGCTTTCCAATAAAACACAATCTTGTAAAATTAACAATATAATATTATAACCATTGCGATGCAATCCAAATCCAGCTAATATCAATTCTTAACAGATATGGATGTTCGTAATAAAAATATACACACACACACACACACATGTAGGTGGAGATTGAGACTTGGGTTTCTTAAAATATTACTCGACTATCTCTAATGTTCTACGTTATAAGGGTGTTTCTTGCGGATCCATTATAAATAGATGAAGTCGTTATCAAAGTACATGCTTTATATAATGTTCTAGAACTTTGACCATTATTAGGATGTTCTTTGTATAGTACCATGGGTTGTACTAGATTGAGAATTTGTAGTACAACCATATTTTGCCTGTTTCTTTTGAAAGCGTCTTGATAACGAAGCAATGTTTATGTTGTAGGCCAAGATAGAAATAAATATTTGTTTTATTATTACCTTTAAAATACATAATCGTGTAATGTATTTTTATGATTTAAATCCCTATTGATGACATAATGTACTTATTATTTAATTACACAATTTAAAATAATAAACACGATACTATTTGTCACAAAATATATGTGTCCGTGATTATTGAAATGGAACTACATAGTCAGCCAGATGGGTTGGGGTGTACCACTCAGGGGGGCAAAACAACACCTATCTTACTTGATTGTAAACTCAATATAAAGAGACAAAATGTGTGATAACAATCTCAGTTGGGCAGCTATAAGTTATTATTGAGCTGTTTCTATGGCAACCGTCAGGCTCTGACTAAATAGCTAGTTTAGCTAGTATAATTGTCAAATATTTCTTCAAAGTTGGTTCTAGAAAAAAGTTTGGTGTTATAATGAAGATTATGATTATTTCCTAGTATGATTTGCAGTTAAATATGCAAATAAGTACATTTGCATATCTATGAATATAAATGAGATTGCAAGAAAAGTTCCTCAAAACCAGCGAACCTCCAAAATAGGGTGACTTTCAGCTCAGAAGGCCATTATTTCAAGGGGTAACGTGGACACCATATTGCAGCAAGCTGAGTCATATACCAAAATGACCGTGATAGCCTGAAGTTTACTAAGCCACCGGCATAAATTGGTATAAATGGTGGCGAGCGAAGATATCCAAGATGGCCGCCAAGATGGCCGCCATTTCTGTTTGTACTGGATAGTAATCAAAACATAGGGATATTTCTTGATATAAAAATGATACAAATCAATCCACTGGTGGAAATTGTTGATATTAAAAGTACTCAAAATGTAATGCACTCAGGTAATCTTCGAAGGTCAAGTTCAAGGTCATATCAAAGGTCAAAGGTCAAAAATACAGAACAATTATCGATCTTACCACAAATTTTCACTTTTTGGCAAAATATATACAATGTATTCAAGGTAATTTTGTATCAAACTAAATGGCATTGACTGTACTTAATGTTTATGCAAAGAGTATAACAATTTGTTCCCATGGAAAAAAAATATGTCTTTCAAAATGACGGCGATGTGATTATTACATTTAAAAGAGGCCAACAAAACCTATTAATGATCATAACTATGTGAATATCTACTCAAATTTGATTATTTTCGTGGCTTTACATAGGTTTCAAGGGGCAAAGAACACATTAAGATCATCAGACATTGTTTAAGTTTATTATATTACACACAAATCCAACATGGTGTCAACAATTACCGGCAAGATGGCCACCAAACCTATTAATGATCATAACTATGTAACTATCCACTAAAATATTATGAATTTGGTATATATACCTAGGTTTTAAGGGGCAAATAACACATAAAGATCATCACAGATGTTTAAGTTTACAATAGTTCACACAAATCCAACATCGCGTCTAAAATGGCCGCCAAGATGGCCGCCAAAACCTATTAATGATCATAACTATGTAAATATCCACTCAAATTTGATTATTTTGGTGGATATACATAGGTTTCAAGGGGCAAAGAACACATTAAGATTATCAGACATTGTTTAAGTTTATTATATTACACACAAATCCAACATGGCGTCCAAAATGGCCGCCAAGATGGCCACCAAAACCTATTAATGATCATAACTATGTAACTATCCACTCAGATTAGATGATTTTGTTGTCTATACCGAGGTTTCGAGGGGTAAAGAACACATTACGATTGTCAGACATAGTTTAAGTTTATTATGTTACACAGAAATCTCACATGGCGTCCAATGACACAATACGAAGGACCGCAAGTCCATTACTTTTGACGTGATGCTTGTTATGTGAAACGCCATAGTTTGGACCTGCCGCGATTTTTGGATTTTGACAAGAGGATCGATATTTTTCAGCTTCAGGCAACACTGAATTGGCAGGGAATGATGCGTATCTTGCATCAGCAAAGCCAGTACCCTGGGCTGTTGTCAGTCAAAATCTTGCCTATGATTAATATGTACAATGGGGACAAAGCGTGCATTCTGTCAACATAAGTCTTAGTTTGCAACCTTGCCACAACCTTCACACCATTGTAACGTTTGACCAACCCTTGTATTGGAAGGCTGCCGAAATCATCATTGATGCGCCACAAAGTAGTTGAAAATGTTGTTCAGAATTTGGGATGTTTTATAAACGTATGAACTTTTGGGGGGGGGGGGGGCAAAGGATCCCTCATGGAAGAAACCGCTCTCAAAAACATACTTGAGGCTGTCTATTGAGAAATGCAATTGTGCACATTGTGACACGAAAAGCTGTCCAGAGGGCTTCACGGGACCATCTTCTTGTTGAAAAGTGCATACACAGCCAGCTTTCAGCCGAAATGACCAAGGAAGATCCAGACATTCAGATACTGCTGGATCATGCCAAGGATTTGTACTCTTCCCTTCTGAGGGGCAAAACGACGCTAGCAGATGATATGTTATGCGATTTTGATCAAACTCGAGAGGGCTACAGAGAAGAAGAAACATGAAATTGCCCAGACCTCAAAGACAAGCATAGTATGGCTGAATTATCAGCTTATGATTAACAATTTAAGGGTGTTGATTAAAGCATATCGTACTGGGTGTTGGTTGATGCATTAGGCAGTGCCCGATTTGCTATCCATCTTTGCTGCAGCTGGGTACATTACCTGCAATCTGCGTATAACTACATATATCTGCAGCAAATAAGCAACCTAGAGGAAACGCAACCGGACGTTTATCGAAAGTTCGGTATTGGTTTTCACGTTGTTTGTAGGAGCCATCAGTGCTGGGCTGGGCTAGGACTTGATCTTGTTATTGAGCAAACATTGATGATGTTTTTATAGAGCACATGTGGTCTAACTCGCGGCAGTGGAATGACCGAGGAAATGCAAACCCCTTGGACCCTATCTGCAACATCCGAGCACAACAGTGCGATGCAGGATTTCACAGACCTGACCTATACTACAAGTCCACAACACAAAGACTCAACTGAGGCGTGCATCAAAGGGGATTCTTCTGATCTAGAGAAAATGCAGACACAGATTACAACCTGCTCACCATACACAGCTGACCCTACTCTGAGAAACATGGTCAATGGGATAGTGGCTGGGTCAGATGTGAATGTTCATGCAATTGAGGCGGTTGGGAAAACGATCATAAGAGATATCATAGGAAAGTCGGTCTTTGCTTATAAATTCACGAGAAAATACAGAGCCAAATCTCTTGGGAATAGCTTGGCTGTTAAGATCGCTTCTGACCGTGCTTTTGATCCTGCTCTTCTGTTCCAGCGTTTTCTGGTGGTGTCAAAATCTGGAGATCCTTCCCTTGCAGTCGTATTGTCTTATGAACTGAGCTCCCATCCTGCTGCCTTCTTTGAAGCCAAGAACATACTTTGTACAGCAGATAAGCCTCAGATCGCTCAGGCAATTTGAGAGTATGCTGTAGACACATCATGTGAGGCTGTGATGAACTGTATTCATGAAACAGATGCATGATGGTGGCACTTTGCTGCATCGTTAACCATGGAGAAGGGCGACTCATATAACGCAATAGCCGAGTCTTATGTAGATTTAGAGAAAGGCATTACGGACAAGCGACAGTGGGGTTCGATGGCTACGAAGACGGTGATTATAACAAAGACAAAACGCACCGGAAACGTGAATCATATTGTGAGTTTCAGCAAAGAAACAGAATGCTCATGTAAAAAAGGAAGACTTTTTGTCTCGTGACAGAAACAAGGCCGGCATGATTGCTCTGATCAGCACAACTCTGACTAAAATGGGATGCTATGTTGTTCTGTCTTCAGGGGATGCAGACGTTCAAATTGTTAAAGCAACAGTATAACGATCCCGTCGTAGCACCACAACGTTGGTGGGCGAGGATACAGATTTGCTCATCTTTATCCTGCATTACTCCGAAAGGGACAATAAGACCATCTACTTCCGCTTTGATGTAAATAAATAGTCAAAGGAACGCAAAGTGTATAATATTAACCTTTTGAAAGAACTCGTGCTTATTCAGGCTGTAATTAATCTTCAATGATTTTCAGCAACGGTAAAAAATGAAGTCTACAGAAGTTAGTAAAACCTGATCCTATCATGAAGTCATGTGCTAGTTCATTCTCTCTTCCAAATGTCGTTAATTGGATTTTATGATTATTCAACTCCTTAGTGATAACCTCAATTCGATTAAAGTGTTCCTTGTCTCCTAAACTATGGCATTTTACATAACAACCATAACGTTTGAGTAACAAGTTATGGATTATAAATGTGATATTAATGTGTTCTTTGCTCTCTGAAACCTGGGTATAGACACCAAATTCATCAAATTTGAGTGGATAGTTACATAGTTATGATCATAAATAGGTTTTGGCGGCCATCTTGGCGGCCATTTTGGACGCTGTGTTGGATTTGTGTGTAATATAATAAACTTAAACAATGTCTGATGATCTAAATGTGTTCTTTGCCCCCTGAAACCTATGTATAGACACCAAAATCGTCAAATTTGAGTGGATAGTAACATAGTTATGATCATTAATAGGTTTTGGCGACCATCTTTGCGGCCATCTTGGTGGCCATTTTGGACGCCATGTTGGATTTCTGTGTAACATAATTAACTAACACTTTGTCTGATGATATTAATGTGTTCTTTGCCCCCTGAAACCTGGGTATAGACACCAAATTCATCAAATTTGAGTGGATAGTTACATAGTTATGATCATAAATAGGTTTTGGCGGCCATCTTGGCGGCCATTTTGGACGCTGTGTTGGATTTGTGTGTAATATAATAAACTTAAACAATGTCTGATGATCTTAATGTGTTCTTTGCCCCCTGAAACCTATGTATAGACACCAAAATCGTCAAATTTGAGTGGATAGTAACATAGTTATGATCATTAATAGGTTTTGGCGACCATCTTTGCGGCCATCTTGGCGGCCATTTTGGACGCCATGTTGGATTTCTGTGTAACATAATTAACTTACACTTTGTCTGATGATATTAATGTGTTCTTTGCCCCCTGAAACCTGGGTATAGACACCAAATTCATCAAATTTAAGTTGATAGTTACATAGTTATGATCATAAATAGGTTTTGGCGGCCATCTTGGCGGCCATTTTTGACGTCATGTTGGATTTGTGTGTACTATATTAAACTTAAACAATGTCTGATGATCAGTTTGTGTTCTTTGAACCTTGACACTTAGGTATAAACACTAAATTCATCAAACTTGATTGGATAGTTATATAGTTATAATCATTAATAGGTCTTGGCGGCCATTTTGAAAAAAAAAATTAGGTCCAATTGTTGTAGACTTTTGATAAGTTTTAAAGGACCTTCTACCCTACAAGGATCAGTTAAAATGCCTTTTGTAGCAATTTTTTGGGGGTCAAAGTGTATATTGACCCTACTATCAATCAGAATAAAATATTTGTCAACTCTTATCAAGTAATCATGTTTTTGTTGTATTTTTCACATTTTCCTGTATGCCTGGCGGCCATATTGGAAGTTATTTTACAGGTTTCCATAGCAACATAACTGCAGAATCTATTCATGGTATTAGAGGGAAGTTATTTAAGTTCACTTTGAAATATAATCTGGTTAAGTATTATCAACTAAATTCAAAACAAACAGAAAGATACATGGAATGAACGGTATTTTTCATTATTTTTTACCTTTGACCTTACATATGACCTTGACCCTGACCTTCAGTGACAACCTTCATGCATTACTTTCTTGAGTATTTAAGACATGAACAATATTCACAAGCAATTAAATTGCATCAAATGTACGTAAAAAAATATGACCATCTTCTTATCATTACCCAATATTAAAAGAAATGGCGGCCATCTTGGCCGCCATCTTTGATTTCTCAGCTCGCCACGATTAATGCAAATTTATGCCGGTGGTCTGATAAACTTCAAGGTATCCCGATCATTTTGGTATATGACATGGCTTGTTGCAACATGGTGTCTAGGTCCCTGTTTCGAAAAGCGCTGAATGTCACCCTACCATGTGTACACACACATATGAAACAATCAGTTTCAAGGGGTCGAACTAAGTCTTTCCACTAGCAAAATAATGTTATTTAGCTAATATAATTATGTTTTTTCGTTATGTATTGAAGACCAAAGTGCTATGTACCATTTGATAACAAATCAAGTTATACTGCCTCGGTTTCCACGTGCTTTTCTTGGTTTTGCATCCCCATAACTTTAAAAATTTATGAAAATTAAGCTGATTGATGCCCCATCTTCAAAGGAGAAAAAAATACCAAAAGCTGCCAGTACCAGACTGTTATAAACCATTTTCATATGCTACTGGCATGCATCTTTCAATATATATAGGTGTAGTTTTGTCCCCATTACTGGTACACCCCACCTCAATGTTGGGTACTTGGCTGAAGGACTATACAGTGCTTTGTTTCTTAGAGTCATTTTCTGGTATGTCCATAATTATGCTTCGAATGGTTATATGAGATTAATAATTGCTATGAAATACGGAGAAATATGAAATATTTGCCATATTGGTCTATGCTTAATAAACGTGTCGTGCTTAGTTGTAAAAAATAATTATAGTGTATTGGTACTGCCCTTATTTATTCAAATAACATTTTTCAATAAGTTCAAATTCCATCGTTCGCATTAAGAAGTTTCACGAGACTGTCAATTAAAATAAAACTACACTACCTATTGTATAACTCGAAAAGAACATAACATATAATTATTAAACTTTAACAGAATTAACAGAACTATGAGGTTTATGCAACAGTTTTTAACATAGGTTCAACGTCTAGTGAAAGTTGAAAAGATCGTGATACTGCTGTGGCATATTGTCATAGTCTTTTATTATGCACCATTTCAATCATACTTCAAAGATGTGTGCCCCAATGAACACGATGTTCATTCCGTTACTGATGTTAATATGCTAATTCAACTTCAAGCAGTCTCTTTTTTCTTATGAAAATATTGAATATGTAACGGCAAATAGTATTGGGCGTGGACAAGGTGCCTATCCGCATTCCGAAGAATTACTGCATATCAGCTGGTTAATAAATACATATCTTACTAAGTGACTTCCGGACGATATCCATCATGATTAACTGTCGACCTTTGAAACACCTACAAGATTGAACGCCCTGCTGGCGTATCCGATATGGATAGTATACAAATGTAGTTTCTTGAGTACAGTTTGCATTTTAGGAGTTCATATTGCTCGTGGGGATTTTTATTTGTACGCTTATTTGTTTCAAGTTATTCAAACCAAAATGTATCAATTGTTTTATATTATTATTTTTGCATGCTCATATAATATATTTTCTAGAAAAAAAAAGATGCTTTACTGTGTTTTTAGGCCAACATGTATAACCACTACGATTGAAGCATACACTGTTCCACGTTTCTTTATCGAGCCAGCAATCTCAGCAGCGTAACTGGAAACAGTTTCGCCTACTGGTGGGCAGTTGCGATCTCTAACACTAATATTTATTAGTACCATTAGTTGTGCCTGTAACTTATCTACTAATGCGACACACGGTTATTAAATGTGTGCATGAAGTTATGTACGAACAGAATACGATACTCTACACTCACAACGCAAAGTTGAGTCGAATACAACATTTTTTTACTGACAAACACCCATATTTCCACGCAATTTCTATCTTAACGCAATGTATTGCGCAATACACGGAACAGCGCACGGCAATGAATAGCGCACGGCCGGTTATAGCGCATAGCAATGTATAGCGCACTGCAAGATAATTCCATATATAGCGAAGCGCAAGGTATAGCGCAAGGCAATGTATAGCGTACGGCAAGGTATAGCGCAAGGTAATGTATAGCGCACGGCAAGGTACAGCGTACAGCAAGGTATAGCACAAAGCAAGGTATAGCGCACGGCACGGTACAGCGCGCAGCAAGGTATAGCGCACGGCACCGTGGCACGGTACAGCGCATAGCAAGGTATAGCGCACGGCAAGGTACAGCGCACAGCAATGTATAGCGCACGGCACGGTACAGTGCACAGCAATGTGTAGCGCACGGCAAGGAAGAGCGCACAGCAAGGTATAGCGTTGCAGCAAATAATACCAGATAAAGTGACGCAAGGTACAGCGCATGGCAAGGTACAGCGCACGGCAAGGTACAGCGCACGGCAAGGTACAGCGCACGGCAAGGGATCGCGCACGACAAGGTATACCACACGACTTGATAAAGGTAATGTACAAAATACTTTCATGATAAACATAATATGGTATAAAGGTATAGTTAATAATTTTAGTTAATAAAATTGCATGGTACCCGAGAAATGCACATACTTACAAAATCATTTTCCCCCATACTTTGAAGAAATATTACAAGTAATCCCCAAAGCCCGCATGTTTAAAGTGCAGAATTGGCTTCACATTTATAATACACACTACAGAGAATACATAAATCTCCGATTAACTATTATATATGATAGGGTATGAACTACATGTACCTGGGCGGTGGTCGAAATGCATCTGCTGCTATCATAAGACTCAGATTTCAAATTATAAGCTGGCATTTAGTCCAGAATTCATGTAAGGTATTTTAAATGCTATGCAATGGACGAAAAGCAAAAGCCGAAAGATTTCATTGGAGAATAGTCCCAATACAATCAACAAGTGACAAAACTCCGGTAATATTTAGCAAAAATTGTGAAAACATTTATACAACTAGCATAACAATTTGAGAATAGTCATGAAACTGCAACACAATACCAGTATGCTCAAGTTCACCAGAGAAAATGTTAAAACGAACCGAGCTGCACTAAAACGTTAAAACAGAAGCGAATCCAATAAACCTGATTTAGTGGACATTTTTAATGACTTAATTCAAACTAGTTTTGCAATGTCGTAAAAAACAGAAACCGCTCATTGTGACTTTTGAAAACAACACATGAACGACGGAAAAGAGGCCAAAAAAAAACAATTAGCTGAAGGTACATAGGTGTTAATGACCAAAAATACTTAATACAAGATTTAAGCAGGCAAAACGGTACCACATAGTTTAATTTTAATAGGGCGAAAATTAGTATTACGAAATAGTCATTATAGATACTGTATGTGGCTCCTTTGTAGAACTGTCTGACTGTTTAGGAAAACGTTCTTGGCAAATCCAATTCAATTCACTCAAATTGAACTTATACAATAGACTCGAAAATTAACGACCAAGTCACCACCGGAATAGACAAAACGAACTTTGGGTCAAATAAAATAGTATTGTTTTGTACTGTACATTCCTTAATATAAATACCTTTCTTGTGATTCATTTTGTGCTTGGAAACATTGAATGTAAGGTGCATAAGAGAATAAATAATTATTTGATGTAAACGTAGCAAATTAATACAGCGTTGTTCCATAAGAACATTTTCTATAATAGTATATAAATTGTTTGCATCTTATCCAGGCGCTCATCTCATTTACATACCATAGGGGAAAAAAGTGATTCGTGGTTAAGAAAATTTAATAAGCAAATGAAAATTTCCCGGGTGCTTCGATCAAAGCATACATGAATTAATTTCAGTGCTTCTACACTTCTGACAGTTGATTATACGTCAAACCACTGTGATATCATTTATTCGTAGGAAATGTCTTATGGTTGACACGATTTCTTATTCATCATGTAGGACAAATCGATATGAGTTATTCGTCCTTATCTGAAAACCTTCGAAGACAAATTGTCATTATATATTTGCATACCATTATCTCTGTGATTTGCAACTGATGTCAAACGTTCAAGGTCAACAGTTGTATCCCCATTGATCCGGTCTTTGTTGAATATACAAAGATCGTTGACCTCTTGTTCCTGATAAGATTACATTCTTTAGATAAGTGCTGATCAATCATTTTAGATCTACAGCAATAATGACGGAATAAAACATGCAACGAAATTGTTGATCAACCGTCTCTAAGTAGCAATTTCTATATAGGTTTTTGTAGCCGGCATTCACCTCGTGTGTAACAAATTTCTTTTCTTGTGTCAATCTCTGGTCTTACAAAAATCGTTGGCTATTCCTATGGGATTTTGTAAATGTCACGAGTGTCTACTGCGGTATAAATCATGTTTTATTACACAGACTTTTAGGACGTTTTCGAGTTTCGAGAGCTCCACTTCCTCATTAGTTATTTAAATGTGTGCTGTGTTACATGCAGAACATCAATTTGGCATCTTAAGCATGGCACCATTTTAACAGAAAATAAAAAAAGTCGATACGGAAAGTGTTGGTCTTTTTTATGTAAAAATAACGAAACTTATAGTGCATTATTGTGCAGGAAATCCGTATTATCATCTGCACTGGACAATAATCATTCTACAATAGAGAAAGATAGTAATGATTCAAACTGTGAGTACAGCTTTCCATTGTAAGCAAAACATAACTTGTTAAACTGGCTCAAAAGTATGTCGAACATGATACCTCGGGCTGAATAAACAGATAAAGAAGAACATAAATATTTACATTGACACACAGCGACTATTCAAGACTGTTCATAGAGCAATGTAATTTCACGGTCAAATAGAATACGAAATCAAATAAATCTATGTTGCTCTTTACAAACTAGTATAAAAAATCGCCGTGCATGATATAACATATTTTGTCGTCAAAACTAACAAAAGTGTGGCGTGTTGGATTATTAATGAAAATGTGCCTGAAACACGTCATTATTGACCATGTATTTTAAGGAAGTATACTGAATGCTCTCGACACGCATATAATAGGTCCATGTTAGGAACTGAATTATTTTGCAGACTTTTTGAGGGATTTCTCACTTGTAACATTGTATCGTCAATACACGTCCAACATTCCAATTCATTCCATAAAATAAATTTAAGAATTGTCATGTGTTGCTTAACAGTTGATTTCAATTTGTGTTTTAAAAATTGACCTAACATTTAAACACGAATTGATTGATTTGGAAAACAAATTAACTTAATAGCAAGAATGTGTTGAATTCATACAAGTCAAATTCTAACGGTTTTACGTTTTTACAGTCAGAATAACCGTAACGTCAATTGTTAGAATAAAAAAACATGATTTAATTATACAACCTTGAAAAAGAATCTTAAATGTTCGAAAACTACATTTTAGCTGCCATTTAGAAACTTTTACTTCGAAAAACAAAGTGTTCAAAGAGACGATATTTTATAAAGACATGTTTTTACAATTGCTCTTGAGACTATCAAACGCATGCGGATTAATTAAATGTGTTAGCAAATATTACGTTGTTATTTCGCATGAAAATATTTATGACATTAAATTGGTTTGCTTTATTAAAAAAATGCTCCATGAAACCAGCAATGCCCTTTCCATATCCGTTCATTGTCTTCAGTCATGTTATTTATTTTAGCGTTGTTCTACCGCTGTGAGTCGCTCATTTAAGACACGAAGGACGCACTGAGAGTGGTTTATTATCACATTTGCTTTCCAAAAGTCGCGTACGTCTAGTGGGTCTTGCTTACGTAGGTTGTTTCATATACTGACATATTTACTTACCAAAAAAGGATTGACCGCATGTATGATTAAGGACTCAAAGTTCCAGCTTATTTCAACTCATGGTATATACTGGGTGTTAAGACAATTATGATTTGATGAAAAAAAAAGAAAATATTACGCTCGATTTACATACACACACGCACTTACCAAACTGGCAAGTAAAGCAACTTTCAGCGCATATGTCGCACCGTCTATTTTCGCAAATCGATTTGCATACAAACTGATGAAGACAACGGCTGTATGTTGACAATAAAATGTTATTGATTTTTATAAATTATAGCTTTTAAATTAGTCTCTATGGCATTCGTCTAGGTATTACAACAATCAATCTATTCTCTGTTCACTCTGTATTTGCCTAGTAACAAATATATATTGATGACAGGTTGTAAAAGAAAATGAAATATCAAACTTTTTTTCGAGACACGCCTTAAATATTATTTGATCCCACTATCTTTTACATTGCCCGCTTCAATTAAAAGTGTACATCACTGCAGATCCGTTATAAGGGTAGGGAATGCGTATAACAGCACTTTGTGTATATTGCATTCAAAACGTGTTTACTAAAACACACTATTTTCCTGCACCTGAGAAAGTTTCCCAGGTTCAACTTTTTATAACGATAAAGATAAATAATTTAATGAGCATGTATTAAAACAAGACCAATATATGAGTCGTGCACAGTGAAACTGATGTTTAATGCATGTCCGTAAAGTGGCCTCCTAGATTAGTGCAGTGTGCAGTCCGCAAAGGCTAATCATGGACGACCTTTACGCCTTAACTAGATTTTCGTCAAGACCAGTCTACCTTTAAAACGAAAAACAATAAAAGCGGAAAGTATCATCAATGATTAGTCTGTGCGGACTTCACTTGCCAATCTGGGACGACACCGTACGTACATCCAAAAAACACCCTTTTCACAGAGCGAGGCTCAATTTCATTATATTTAAACGCGACCAATATGTTAAGAAACCATTTAACCATTTAATACATTATCGAGTTTGTTTTTTTTAAGTTTGGTACATTTAGTCCTCTTGTTACTATATAGTTAGGTGTTTTTCAATATATGGTCACGGTTTTCCTCATAAGAAAATAATACATGCGTACACTTAATTGACATAAATAATTATAATATCCTTATTTTGTAAAAAAAAAAGATAAAACAATCTCACAATATTTTCTGCAAAGGCTAATCTATATACTGAATAAGCATTTACAAATAAGAGCATTATAATCATTAACAAATTAAACGTTCGCCTTATTTACCAATGCAATTTATACAAGTATCTTAAATTGCATATTAACAACGCAACAATACACTAGCCAATAGTAATAAGTGTATATTGCTAATTAAATGCCCAATCACTTAATATTTTGTCCACGATCATATAAAAATTGTAATTAGACAATACACACTTATTTTGATGTGAGGAAGTATTCATTTACACGCGGTTCGTTACTAGCTTTCAAATGGCTCTTCGTTATATTTTCATTTTGTTTTTTGTCGTATCAGTTTTTCCATTCTCTTGTCAAGTATGTCAATATTGCCACAGAAAGATTAATGGCGTGTGCGCTTAACGATGGTTTGTGCTATATATCACACCCAATCTGGATAAATATATCTCTTACTCGTGACAGGCTATCGTGTGTCAATCTCTAACGAGGAAATGTTGAAAAGTTAATTAATTAATTATTTCTATTTTTTCATATGATTAACCACGTGGCTAGAGAGGCACATTTTAAATTGAAACGAGAAGAACACGGTGATTTGACGTAACCTTTCAGAAATAACTTAAGTATTGAGTTCAAAACATAACAGTACATGCGTTATTGAGGTAAGATAAACATGCAACGTCCAAAACGATGTAATTTTAGACGTCATTTTAGTCACAGACTACATTTACAAAGCAAACCAAATTCAATCAGTTTCATCGAGATGGAAAGATTGAAGAATAACACATTCAAATGAATTATTGGTTATACTTATTTACCCACTAATGAGCACAAGCGTTATCTCTTATGTCGACTTAATTGACATTACCATTAAGCAGTGCCTTTTGATTGTGCATTACATTTTCCTTAACTATATTATTAAAACACGACTAGTATCATTATGACTTTGAGATAGGAATTCATCAAAAATGCAATCACAATGGAAGTTTCTGGAAAGCAAAGAGTAGTTGATACGACATGGAACCTTAAATATATCAATGTGTGCAAATTTAACGTCGGTTTCATAATTATTGAAAAATTGAGTTTCCACGATTATATTGGTATTGTTGTTTTTTGTATTTTTTTTTTTTTTTGGTNTATGGTCACGGTTTTCCTCATAAGAAAATAATACATGCGTACACTTAATTGACATAAATAATTATAATATCCTTATTCTGTAAAAAAAAAGAAGATGAAAACAATCTCACAATATTTACTGCAAAGGCTAATCTATATACTGAATAAGCACTTACAAATAAGAGCATTATAATCATTAACAAATTAAACGTTCGCCTTATTTACCAATGCAATTTGTACACGTATCTTAAATTGCATTTTAACAACGCAACAATACACTAGCCAATAGTAATAAGTGTATATTGCTAATTAAATGCCTAATCACTTAATATTTTGTCCACGATCATATAAAAATTGTAATTAGACAATACACACTTATTTTGATGTGAAGAAGTATTCATTTCCACGCGGTTCGTTACTAGCTTTCAAATGGCTCTTCGTTATATTTTCATATTGTTTTTTGTCGTATCAGTTTTTCCATTCTCTTGTCAAGTATGTCAATATTGCCGCAGAAAGATTAATGGCGTGTGCGCTTAACGATGGTTTGTGCTATATATCACACCCAATCGGGATAAATATATCTCTTACTCGTGACAGGCTGTCGTGTGTCAATCTCTAACGAGGAAATGTTGAAAAGAAAATTAATTAATTATTTCTATTTTTTCATATGATTAACCACGTGGCTAGAGAGGCACATTTTAAATTGAAACATGAAGAACACGGTGATTTGACGTAACCTTTTAGAAATAACTTAAGTATTGAGTTCAAAACATAACATTACATGCGTTATTGAGGTAAGATAAACATGCAACGTCCAAAACGATGTAATTTTAGACGTCATTTTAGTCACAATCTACATTTACAAAGCAAACCAAATTCAATCAGTTTCATCGAGATGGAAAGATTGAAGAATAACACATTCAAGTGAATTATTGGTTATACTTATTTACCCACTAATGAGCACAAGCGTTATCTCTTATGTGGACTTAATTGACATTACCATTAAGCAGTGTCTTTTGATTGTGCATTACATTTTCCTTAACTATATTATTAAAACACGACTAGTATCATTCTGACTTTGAGATAGGAATTCATCAAAAATGCAATCACAATGGAAGTTTTTGGAAAGCAAAGAGTAGTTGATACGACATGGAACCTTGACTATATCAATGTGTGCAAATTAAACGTCGGTTTCATAATTATTGAAAAAATGAGTTTCCACGATCATATTGGTATTGTTGTTGTTTTTTTTGTTTTTTTTTGGGTAATATGCAAAGTTTATAAAACATGTTTATTATGGCGCAATTATCAAATAAAGCGCATAACTCAAAATGTGTTATGCATAGTTTACTGTAACGACAATTTGTCTTTGGTGTTCACCCTTTTCTTTGTTGTTTTTGCAAATTTGGCACTTTCATTTGTCCAAATATTCAATTAAAAAATTCCTTTTTTTCTGGGAGACGAAATATGAAATTTTATTCAGAAGTAAGTACGTGTATATGTCATTCATTAACATAGATGTATCATGCTGTATGTACAAACAACTGTTTATGAATTAGGTGAACGTGCTGTGGTATACGTTTAAGCAGGGCAACATGAGAACATTAGACTTAAGTAACAATGAAATAAAATACTAGGAGTCTTTAGTAACTGATCAGTTTGATGTGGCATTTATTAACCTTCCAGAGATAAGCAGCGTAAATAGCAATCAATTAATACCAATATTTATAAATCGACATTCAGACCTGAGCTGCGTTATGTCCCTATTCTGTTAACATTCACATAGTCAAACTGCATTAACTTTACATGAAAGTTATAATTGCTTTTGTGATAAAACAAAATAAATATATTAACTTCCAGACATTTCAATTTTACAAAACACGGATTGTTCGAACAACCGCTTCATATGAACATATGAACACTTATAGTTATAAGATTTTACGAACACATCGATTGTGCATCTTTTAGAGACAATCAAATCAAACGGCGTTGCCACACCGCTTGCACGGTGTTCAAAACATCTGTATACGATTGCTTTATACTCGCAAAAGGATTATTTAAAAAAACATAATTAGATGTGTGTTCTATTGCCTAAACATACATGTATATCTGAAGTCGCTAACATCTACGTCGTCCTCGCGACGAGGCCATGACGCGCTGAGAGCGTTGTTGCGTCGTTCCAAGCGCAACATACAATCGTAGAGCCACGGCGGTATCTTTGAACATGTTTAAAATAATCGCCAAGACATGGCGTTCGTGGCGATGACATGAATAAAATCCAAGTCTTAAATCGATTAGACATCAACTATTTGTTAGACGTGCTGAAACGTTACATACGAATGATATTCAATGTATGCACAATATGGACCAGTATTTATGTTTTTGAATATTATGTACTTACCATGACTTTTTTTGACGAAGTCAATCACAGAAACAGATCTTGACGTGATGTGTTAACGTCCTTAACAAAAAAGACAATTTCTAGTGAATATAACGTGAAAGCAGACGTTAAAAAGACAAAGGGACCGTAAAACATACAAAAATGTATTAACCATAAGAGAGTGAAAGTCAATTAACAAGCCTTTATGGATTAATACAACGCCCCTGCTAAATTGTCAATATTAATACAATCCGTATTCAGTGCACATACGCTCAACATAAAAGTAACGCACTACTCTTCAAATATTATACGGTGACCATAATTATGTAACGTATAAGACAGATACTTGACAATTGACAGTGATCCCATTTTGCGATTCGGTTTCAGAATGTTCTTGCTGGAATTATTAACTATGAGTCAATAACCGGTTCAATCAGTTTATTGTTTTTACTGTTTACATTTCTAGCCATTGTAACTAGATTTTCTCATAGTTTCATATATGGAATACTTAGAATATACTCTGAGTAAATGTTCTTAGACGTATTGATCACTAGATTCAAAGGAAAATATAAATATTTAAACGCAAAACCAAAAACGAGTTATAAAATATATCTCTATCAACACAAATCCATTACCAATTGTTTAGGAAATTTTGAAATATAATTATCATACTTCAAGCGAGTTCTTCGCCGTGTTAAGTCAAACTTTTGAATTCAAATGTCACAATATACACTCAATCAGTACTCAGATATTTAAATGATTAACACGTTAGCTGCAACTGCAAACTGGTATCGAACATAAAATGACTTCAAACTGCTATTCTTCCATAATCCGCGCATCAATTCGAATAGTTTATAGTTTGAATTCTGGTCAGGTCGGTCAGAAAATAGAGGACACAACTTTGGCACAATCTTTATTAAGCTTGGTCAGAATGTTCATGCTAAATATTATCTAGAAATATTAACGCAAATTTAAGTAAGATATGAAAAATCATTATGGCAAAAATATCATGGAATTTCGTCGAAACAGTTTAGTGAAAGTAAAAAGTTGAAAGTTACCAATAAGAAAGGGTGATGAGTGTACTTTATAAAAAAAAAGGGTATTCTTATTTTTTATTTCTATTATCTATTTTCAATCCATTCAGTAATTCATAGCACATCAAAAAGTACATATTATATAATCTATTATATTGTCGGGTGATTTATCAATTTAATTTCTGCTATTGTTGTTGGTGTTGGTGTTTTGTTTAAAGGAAAATGGTCTTCAATTTTGTCATATTTCAGTATTTAGAGGATGTAATCTGTAGAAGTATTTCTTGTCACGTGGATGAAGCAAATTTAAGTTCGTTCTTATACCGAATGTGTCTGCCAAATATCTGTGCATACATGTTTTACTTGAACATTAAATATGTTACAGATGGACCATTTTCCTTTGTATACTTATAGCTTTAAAAGCTATCATCTACTGGATTTTAAAGATATCCGATACGTACGACACTAGGATAGTAAATTGTTTAATATGCGATTCACGCGTCACGTTTTGGCATTCATGTTTTTATTTTCCGTTTGCAATGTTACATTTGATTCAAATCGTTTGGGACCTGTCGTGCAGTTGGTTCCTGCCTAATTAAGGGCTAATTGTGAGGATCGGTTATCCCTCAAACCGGTTTTAAGCCCCAATGCTTAAATAGTTCCAGGGGCGGTTATCACAGTTATAATCATTTTTTTATAGTTGATCTTCTGTTTTAAACGTTGTTGATAAGAGCTACATATTTCTCTCTTGATATAGTTTATGGAGTGTCATTATTTGCTATATTACGTTATATTTTCATTCTTGATTTGTATTGCTGTTGGCATGTCCACTATTTGTGTCTACATGTATTTATTTTATGTTTTATAAAGCTCATCAATATTAGCCTGGCACTGGTCTTTATGCATTAATAGTAATAGTTGCACGGCTTCTAACCAAAACCCCGTACGGTGCGAAACAAGGTCAGTATATTTATCTCGGGCCGGGCGCAGCTCGAGCCAAATATAAATTTTCTACCCTATATCACACCGTGTGGGTTCAGTAACAAGCCATGCAATGCATTTATCTTATCGAGAAGCATTCTTTATCCAGCATCAATATAATACATGGACCTTTGAGAATAGTCAGGCGTGCTATAATTATCTTAATTAGTTAAAGTTATATTGACCTTATTTTTGGCTTAACGCAGCAGAATTAGCCTGAGGCAGTATGAGCTCAAATACATGCTGGGGAAAGAACTACCTGTGTGGTGGCCGAAATATATCTGCTGCTATCATAGAACTCAGATTACAAATATTTGGCACGCGGCATTTAGTCCAGAACTCCTGTTAGGTCTTTCAAAACGCTATGCAATGGGTGAATAGCAAAAGACATACTATTTTCTTCAGAAAAAGTACTAATTAAGTGAATTAGTGACAAAACTCCGGTCTCATTTAGACAACAACTGAAGAGTCTTCTCCAAACTGTAACAAAATACCAGTCTGTTAAAGTTCACTTCTACACTTCTAAAAGTTGATTATACGTCAAAACACTGTGATATTATTTGTTCTTAATCATAAGTTAAATCTCTCCGTGTGGACCCGATTTAAAAATCATAATGTAGGACAAATCGATATGAGTAAGTCGTCCTCATCTGGATATCTGTGAAGACAAATTGTCGTTAAATATTTGCATTTAATTATCTAATAGTCTATGTGATTTGCAACTTTTCAAGCTCAACAGTTCTATCCTAATTGATCCGTTGTTTGTTGAATAAACAAAGAACATTGACCTCTTGTTCCTGATAATATAGTAGTCTTTAGATAAGTGCCGATCAATTATTTTCGATCTACAGCAATAATAATAGAATGTCACATGCGAGAAAACTGTTGTTCAACCGTCTCTAAGTGGCAATTTCTATATAAGTGTTTTGAAGCCGGCATTCAGCTTTTGTGTAACAATCCCTTCATGTGTCAGAGCTGTGATAATTCGAAAATCGTTGGCTATTCCTATTGGATCTTGTATCTGTCAGGAGTGTCTGCTACGGTATAAATCATGTTTTATTACACAGACTTCCAGGACGTGTTCGAGTTCCACGAGCTCCATTTCCTCATTAATTATTCAAATGAGCGTTATGTTGCATGCAATACAAACGAACATCAATCTGGCATCTTATATAAGTTGCCACATTAACAGAAAAAAAAAAGTGGAAAGTGTTGGTCTATTTTAAATGTAAGAATAACGGAAAACATTATTGTGCAGGAAAATATTCTTGTCATCTGCACTGGACAATACTTATTCTACAACAGAGAAAGTTTGAAATGATTTAAACAACTAGAAGCGCTTTCAAACTTTCATTGTAATCAATACATTAGGTGTTTGAACTGGCTCAGAGGTAGGTCGAACATCACACTTCGGGCTCAATTAATAACAGTTTAAGGAGAAAATTACAATTAACATTGTTACATAAGGAATATTCAAGATCTTCAATAGATCAGTGTTATTGTACGGTGATGGAATACAAAATAAAGTAAATCTATGTTGCCATATAGAATCTACTACAAAACACCGCCGTGCATGTAAAAGCATATTTTGTCGACACAACTAATAAAAGTGTGGCGTGTGGGATTATTAATGAAAATGTGCTTGACACACGTTGTTAGTGACCATGTATTTAAAGAAAGTAAACTAAATGCTCTCGACACGTGAATGATAGGTCTATGTTAAGATTTGCATTATATTACAGAGTATTTGAATGATTTCTAATTAGTAAAATGTTGTCGTTAATATACGTCAAACACTCACATGCATTCCGTATAATGAATTTAAGAAATGTAATTTGTTTCTTAACAGTTTATTTCAAGTATAGTTTTTTAAAACGGACCTAACATAAAAACATAAATTTATTGATTCATAAAACTAAATGTCCTTAATAGCAAAAATGTATTGCAGTTATTCTAGTAAATTTCTTACGGCTTTTCGGTTTTACAGTCAGAATAAACGTCGATTGTTAGAATAAGTAAACATGATTTAATTATACCACATTGAAATGAATCTTGAAATGTTTGACAACTACATATGAGCTGCCATTTGCTTTTTAGAAGTGATAAGCTTTGTATTCATAAAAATCTTAAGATAAATGTTAAACTTAACAACATGTACAAGGAACCGATATTTTATAACGACATTTGCTTACAATTGCTCTTGAAACTATCAAACACATGCAGATAAATTGAAATTGTTAGCAAATATTGCGTCTTGATTTTGAATGAAAATATTTATGACATTTAATTGGTTTGCTTTATTAAAAACATGTTCCGTGAAACCAGCAATGTCCTTGCCCTATCCGTGCATTGTTCTGTCATTTTTATTTAGTTCAACGTTGTTTAACGCTGTTTACATATGGGCCGCGCTCTGTAAAAAAGGGGAGGGGTTATTGCCTGTGCGTGAAGTATCATCCTATATGAGCTTGTGCAGTCCGCACAGGCTAATCAGGGACGAAACTTTCCGGGTTAAATGTATTTGCTAAGAAGAGTATTCCTTTAAACGAAAAATACAATAACAGCGAAAAGTGTCGTCCTTGATTACGATGCGCGGACTGTATAGGCTAATCTGGGACGACACTTTACCCACATGCATAAAACCCTCTTCTTCACAGAGCGATGCTCATTTGACTACTTGTTGTGAAAGTCATCCTAGATATTGACCGCCGGTCTTACTTAACCACGCTGTATATTCCAAGTAATTTATGAATTGACTCAAACAAATCCGTCAAATGTGGTCGCTAGCAAGACATTCTATTTTAAACCCCCGGCTATTTGAATCCATTAACATGACAAATTTTCCTCGACATAGTATTGCATCAAAGCCACAGTTAGCGATAACTGTTCCTGCTAATGACTGTACGCTCACGGGATATCTTCGAACCTCATGCATGTCGCTACGGTTGTATTGAGAAAATCGTCAAAGGGGAGGATAACCGAAAGTGTATTCGTCTTCGACTGGTGAACATAATTCGTATACGGCGCTCGAGGGACGTTGATTCCTAACTTCGTGCTTAGCTTTATTTCGTCTTGTATCTCTCAGTGGGTGTGTGAAACATTGTTTGAAATACATCATTCCGCATGTTTGCTAAATAAGCACTGTGGTTTTGTAAACATTATTCGTCATGATGGGAGGACAAGTTTTATATCAGCTGGATACTGCAATTTAAGGTTTGTATTAAATCATATTTAATTATGTTTTGAACGAAAAACAAAGTTATGTAATTATACGTTACCAAATAAAATATTTACGTATTTGTTTTGTTATTAACCTTTTGAAAACAATGTTTAAAATACGATAATCATTACTAGAAACCTAATACAATAGCGTATAACTATATTATATTAAAAACATAATTTCAGTGTTAAATAATTAAGCAATTGTTTCCAGAAATTTTTGAATTCGTAATGTATACTGTAATCTTGTTAATGATGTTCTAGCGCTGTTAGTCAATCCTTTAAGATATGAAGCCAACACTGAAAGTGGTCTATTTGCAGATTTACTTGCCAAAAGTCTAGTGGGTCTTGCTCACATACAGTGTTTTATATATTTACATATTTACTTCATCATCATCCATGTATGATTAAGGACTAAACGTTTCAGCTTATTTCAACACATGCCATACGCTGGGTTTTAAGAAATTTGTGTTTTGATGAAAATAAGAGAAAAAGTTACACTCAATTTACATACACGCACGCACTTACCAGCCTGGCAAGTAAAAGCAACTTTCGATACGTAGCATTGTCTATTTTCGCATATCGATTTACATAAACATTGATGCAGACCAAGGCTTAATGTTGGCAATCCAATGTTATCGATGTTAATAGTTTTTAGCTTTTAAATTAGTCTCTATGGTATTCTTCTAGGTATTAAAACAATCAATCTTTTCTCTGTTCACTCATGTATTTGCACAGTAACAAAGATATATTGATGAAATGTTTTTAAAAAAAATGAAATGCCTAACATTTTTTCGATACATGCCTTAAATGAGATTCGAACCCACTATCTTAAACATTGCCACACGCTTCAATTAAAAGTTCACAACACTGCAGATCCGTTATAAGGGATGGGAATGCGTTTAACATTACTTCAAATATATATTTCATTCAATACGTTTTTTCTAATACAATTTATTTCCCTGTGCGTGCGAGGGTTTTCCTGGTTCAACTTATTATACAGATGAAGATAACTAATTTAAGTAGTGTTTATTAAATATATACATCAAGCAACATTTTATACAGTCTCGCCGACGGGTAATCTTATTTATGAAAATACAAAACGTCATTAGCCGTATTAGCCGTCAATATGCACATCTGGTTTTGAAAATGAACTTTTTGAAGTAAAGTGCGATAAACCCATGTTTTTTTTAAGTATGGTTTAAATATGGTAAATCGAAATGGTACCCAATCGAAATTAACAATTACACATGTCCGGAATAAATTCAAATGACGTATGTCAATACATGGTCACGGTTTTGTCATAAGATAAGTATACATGCGTAAACGTTATTTAAATATATAATTTCGATATCCTTATTCTATCAAAACAAAATACAACAATCTCCACAAAAGGCTTAACTATATACTGACTAACCATTTAAAATTAAGAGCATTATTATCATTAACAAATACAATTTTCGCATTATTAAATACACAATATGTATAAGTATCTTACATTGCATTTTCACAACGCAAACAATACACTAGCACAATGTTAATAAGTGTATGCGGCTAATTAAAAGCACATCAACTTTATATTTTGTCCGTGATCATAAACACATTATAACAAGCTTATACACAATTAATTTAATGTGAAGAAGTATGCATTTCCACGCGGTTACGTTACTTACTTTCCAATGTCTCTTCGTAATATTTTCATTTTGTTTTGTCGTATCAGTTCTGCCATCCCCTTGTCAATTATGTTGATATTTCCGCATGAAGATTGACGACTTGTGCCATTAACGATGATTTGTGGTATTTTTTACACACAATCTTGTTTAATATATATCTTGCTCGTGACAGGCTCTCGTTGTTAAATTATAACGAGGAAGGTTTTGAACAGTACATTTATTAATAATTTCCATTTTTTTCATATGATTAACCACGTGGCTATAGAGGCATTTTTTAAATTAAACGTGAAGAACATGGTGAGGATGGTTTTGAATTGACCTAACCTTTCAGAAATAACTTAAGTATTAAGTTCAAAACATAACAGTACATGCATTATTGAAGTAAGATAAACATGCAATGCGCACAACGATGTTATTTAAGACGTCATTTTGGTCACAGTCTAAATTTACAAAGCAATCCAAATTCAATCAGTTTCATCGAGATTGAAAGATTGAAGAATAACACAATCAAACGTATCGTATTATTGGCTATACTAATTTACCCACTAATGAGCACAAGCGTTATCTCTAATGTGGACTTCGTTGCCATCACCATTAAGTAGTTCCTTTGGATTAGACATTGACAACATTTTCCTTTACTATATAATTAAAACACGACTAGTATCATTATGATTTTGAGATTAGAATTCATCAAAATGCAATCCCTACAGCGTCATTACGGCGTTCCCATGCACAATAAAATCGTCGAGCCGCGGAGGTGTCTTTGAACCTGTTCAAAATGATCCGCCACGGTATGGCGTTTAAGATGATGATATGAATACAAATCAATGGCTTTATCGTTTGGACATCAATTATTTGTTGAACATGTTAGCACGTTCAATACGAATGGTGTTCAATGTATGCGTATGCAAACTATTGAGCAGTATTTAGGTGTTTAAATATGTATGTGATTTACTAAGACATTGCACTTTTTGCCAAAGTCAATCAGAGAAAACAAAGCTTGCCATGATGCTTTTTACGCTGTAAATAAAAAAAAACAATTTCTAGGGAACATAACGTGCAAGCAGAAGCTTAAGAAACCTGCAGACCGTAAAACATACACAAATGCATTACCATAAGAGAAAAAGTCAATTAGCAAACCTGTATGGATCGATACGCCTGCTCTTTTAAATTGCCCATCTTTATACAATCCGAATTCAGTGCACATACACTCAATATAAAAGTAACGCATGTCTCTTCAAGCTTTATACGGTGACCTTAATTATGTAACGTATAAGACAGATACTTGACAATTGAAAGTGATCCCGTTTTGCGATTCGGTTTCAGAATATTCTTGCTGGACTTAGAATTATGAACTATGGGTCAATAACCGGTTAAATCATTTTATTGTTTTCATTGTTTAAAATTCTAGCAATGGTTACTAGATTTTCTCAGGATTTTCCTTTACGATATACGTACTATATACTCTGAATAAATGTTCTTAGACTAATTGATCACTAGATACAAAGGCAAATATGAATGCTTAAACGCAAACACCAAAACGAATTCTAAAATACATCTTCATCAAAATAAAACACTTGTTAAGGTAACTTTGATAGACAATTATCATTGGTCAAATAAATTCGTCGCCGTGTTTAGCCTAACTGTTGAATAACAATGTTACAAAATACACTCAGTCAGTACTCAGGTATTTGAATGATTAACACATTTGCTGCAACTGCATTCTTGAATCGAACACAAAATGAGTTTAAACTGCTTTTCTTCCATACTCCGCACATACACTCGAATAGTTTCTAGTTTGAATTGTGGTCAAGTCGGTTAAAAATTAGGTCACCAGGTCAAAACGTAGAGGACAAAATGTTGGCACAATCTTGATGAAGCTTGGCTAAAATCTTATTAAGAATTATGAACACAAATCGAAAGTAACATATGACAAATCATTATGGGAAAAACATATCATGTTATTTCGTCGAAACAGCTTTAGAGAATACGAATTTGAAAGTGAGCAATAAGAAAGGTATTTTATTCTAATAGGGGGATTCTTAATTTGTAATTTCAAATAACAACGTTCAGTCGTTTGAGTTATTTATAGCACTGCAAACAGTACATTATTATATTGTCTATACTTGAGTGTAGTGATGTATTGCTTAGATTCGTGTCATTGTTGTTGGAATTGGTGTTTTGTTAAAAGGTGAATGGGCTTCAAGGTTGTCATATTCAGTATTGAGAGGTTGTAATCAATAGAAGTATTTCTTGTTACGTGGATGAAACATATTTAAGTTCGTTTTTATACCTAGTTTGTCTGACAAATGTCTGGGCAAACATAGCTCACTTGATAATTAAATATATTTTACAGATGGACCATTTTCCTTTGTATAAAAGTATACAATAAAGAATAGCTGTAAAACCTATCATCTACTGCATTTAAAAGATGTCCGACACTTACGACACTAGGAAAGTAAATTGTGAAATATGCGATCCACGCGTCACGTTTGTTATTTGTGTTTTCAGTTTATGTCTGCATTGTTACATTTGACTAAAATCGTTTTGGATGTGCGCCTGGTTTCTGATTAATTAAGGACTAATTGTGAGGCTAGCCCATCAAACCGGTTTAAACCGCTTTTCATATATAATAATTGCGGAAGACAATTTTTTATTATTTTTATTTTTGTTTATATTTAATCTTCTGTTTTTAACGGTGTTGATGATAACTACATATTTCCCTTATGATATAGTTTCTGGAGTTTCATTATTTGCTGTATTATGTTATATTTTCATTCTTGATTTGTATTGCAGTTGGCATGTTTTATTTTATATAAGGATCGCAAATATTAATCTAGCCAGCACTGACCTTTATGCATGATTATTATTAGTTACAAGGCTTCTTACTTGTGCAACAAGGTCAGTTAATTAAGTGTGGGCAGGGCGCAGCTCGAGCCAAATATTAATTAACTACCCTGTATCACACCGTGTAGGTTCAGTAAAAAGCCATGTAATGCATTTATCTTATCGAGAAATCTTCTTTTCCCAGCATCAATATAATACATGGACTCTTGAGAATATTCAGGCATACTATAATATTCTTAATTAGCTAAAGTTATATTGACCTTATCATTGGGCGAACGCAGCGGAATCAGCATTAGGCAGTATGAGCTCAAGTACATGTTGGGGTATTAACTTCCCGGGCGGTGGCCGAAAAATATTTGCTGCTATCATATAACTCAGATTACAAGTAATTAGCATCGCATTTAGTCCAGAACTCCTGTTAGGTAATTCAAAACCCTATGCAATGACCGAAAAGCAAAAGACATAATATTTTCTTAGGAAAAAGTCCCAATACAGTAAATTGGTGACACAACTCCAATCTTATTTAGCGAATTTCTGGATCCATTTACACAACGATTGAAGAGTAATATGCACACTGTAACAAAATACCAGTCTGTTAAAATTCACCTATACACTTCTGACAGTTGATATTACGTCAAAACACTGTGATATTATTTATTCTTAATCAAAAGTACATACTCTTCTTGTTGACCCGATTTCCAAATCACCATATAGGACCAATCGATATGAGTAAGTCGTCCTTATCTAAAGAGATTCGAAGACAAATTGTCGTTAGATATTTAATACCATTATCTCTGTGATTTGCAACTGATGTCAAACGTTCAAGATCAACAGTTCTATCCTAATTGATCCGGTGTTTGTTGAATAAACAAAGATCGTTGACCTCTTGTTCCTGATAATATAGTAGTCTTTAGATAAGTGCTGATCAATCATTCAAGATCTACAGCAATAATGACGGAATATAACAAGCGACAAAATTGTTGATGAACCGTCTCTAAGTAGAAATTTCTATATAGGTTTCTGTAGCCGGCCTTCACCTCGTGTGTAACAATCTATTTTCTTGTGTCAGAGACAGACTTTTAGGACGTTTTCGAGTTTCACGAGCTCCACTTCCTCATTAGTTATTCAAATGTGTGTCGTGTTACATGCATCACATATATATTTGGCATCCTTAGCAAGGCGCCATTTTACCAGAAAATGAAACAGTCGATATGGAAAGTGTTGGTCTATTTTAAATGTATAAATAACGGAACTGAGAATGCATTTTTGTGCAAGAACTCCTTATTATCATCTGCACTGGACAATTAGCCGTCTACGAAAGTAAAAGATAGAAATGATTCAAACTGTGAGTAACGCTTTCAAACTTTCATTGTAATCAATACAACTAGTTTAAACGTATTTCGAATATTACACTTCGGGCTGAACTTATAACAGTTTAAGAAAAAAATAACATTAATATTGTAACACTGCGAATGTTAAGATCGTTTATAGATCAATGTAATTGCATGATGAAATATAGTACAAAATCAAGTAAATATATGTTGCCTTTTAAATTTGATGAGCTGAAGCAACTGGAATTTCACTCCTTTATATTTTAAAATTTACTATAAAACATAGTCGTGCATTATATAACATATGTCGTCTTCAAAACTAATATAAGTGTGACGTGTTGGGAGTAATAATGAAAATGTGGCTGAAACACATACTGAATGCTCTCGATTGGCGAATGATATGTCCATGTAAGGCATTGCATTTATTTGTAAACAACTTTAAGTTATTTTTACGTATAACATTATGTCGTCAATATACGAAAAATAGTCAATTGCATTCCAGAAAATCAATTCAAGAAATGTAATGTGTTTCTTAACAGCTTATTGCAAGTACAGGTTTAAAAATGGACCTTACATAATCACATACATTGATTGATTCATAAAACTAAATGTACTTAATAGCAAGAATAAGTTGAATTCATTATAGTAGAATTCTAATGGTAATAAGGTTTTACAGTCAGAATAACAGACTGGTCGAGTGTTAGAATAAGTAAACATTATTAAATTATATCGCTTAGAAAAAGAATTTTAAATGTTCGACAATAACATTTTAGCTGAGAGTTGCTTTTTAAAAGTCATAACGTAAGTATTCACAAAACATCTTAAGATAAGTCCGTATTGTTACGAATCGAAACTTTTACTTTGAAAAACATAGTAAAGAAGAAAACGATATTTTATAACGACATTTGTGTACAATTGCTTTTGAAACTTTCAAACACATGCAGATAAATTGAATTTGTTAGCAAATATCGCGTCTTGATTTTGCATGAAAATATTTATGACAGTAAATGGGTTTGCTTTATTAAAAACATGCTCCGTGAAACCAGCAATGTCCTTCCCTATCCGTGCATTGTCTTCAGTCATTTGTATGTAGTTTAACGTTGTTTAACGCTGTTTACATTTTGGCCGCGCTCTGTTAAAAGGGGGGTTTAATGCCTGTGCGTAACGTTTCGTCCCATATGAGCTTGTGCAGTAAACACATGTTAATCAGGGACGACACTTTTCGGCTTAAATGGATTTGCTAAGAAGATTATTCCTTTAAGCGAAAAATACAATTAACAGCGGAAAGTGTCGTCGCTATTTAGGATGCGCGGACTGAACAGGCTAACATGGGACGACACTTTACAAACATGCATTAAACCCCCCTCTTCACAGAGCCATGCTCATTCGACTATTGGTTGTGAAAGTCATCCTAGATATTGACCGCCGTTCTTACTTAACCACGCTGTATATTCCAAGTAATTTATGAATTGACTCAAACAAATCCGTCAAATGTGGTCGCTAGCGAGAAATTCTATTTCAAACCCCCTGCTATTGGAATCCATTTACATGACAAGTTTTTCTCGACAAAGTATTGCATCAAAGCCACAGTTAGCGATAACGTTTCCTGCTTATGACTGTACGCTCACGGGATATCTTCGGAGCTCATGCATGTCGCTACGATTGTATTGAGAAAATCGTCAAAGGGGAGGATAACGGAACGTGTATTCGTCTTCGACTGTTGAACATAATTCGTATACGGCGCTCGAGGGACGTTGATTCCGAACTTCGTGCCTAGCTTTATTTCCTCTTGTATGTATCAGTGGCTGTGTGTTAAATAGTTTTAAAATACATCATTTCGTATGCTTGCTAAATAAGCACTGTAGTTTGTTTTTTCTAAACCTCTTCTAAACATAATTCGACATAATGGACGAACTAATTTCATATCAACTGGATACTGCAATTTAAGGTTTGTATTAAATGTTTTCTAATTTTGTTTCAAATAAAAGCCAAAATTATGTAATTACACAATAAAATAATTACTTAAACTTTTTCTTCGAATAACTTAAAAAGGTTAAGTACAAAACAAGTGGTGTTATTTCAAGGAAAAGTTTACGTAATAATTTAATATGTTAATGCATAATTGCATAACTTCGGATTTCGTTCGAAACCTTATACAATAGCGTATACATAATTTTAGTGTAAAATAATTAAGCTACATTATTTTTTTCAGAAATCTTTGCATTCTTGATGTATACTGTCTACTTGTTAATGATGTTGTTCCGCAGTTATTCACGCATTTAAGACATAAAGCACACACTGTGGTCTATTTGCGGATTTGCTTGCCAAAAGTCGCGTACGTCTAGTGGGTCTTGCTAACGTACAGTGATTTATATATCGACATATCTACTGACCAAAAAAGGATTGACTGCATATATTACTAAGGACTATACGTTTCAGCTTATTTCAACACATGCCATATGCTGGGTTGTAAGAAATTTATGATTTGGGGAAGACAAATGAAAACGTTACACTCAATTTACATAAACGCACGCACTTACCAGCCTGGCAAGTATAGGCATCTTTCAGCGCACAGGTCGCACTGTCTATTTTCGCATATCGATGTGCATACAAATTGATGAAGACCAAGACTGTATGTTGACAATCCATATTAGGTATTAAAACAATCAATGTATTCTCAGTTCACACATGTATTTGCCTAGTTACAAAGACATATTGATGAAATGTTTTTAAAGAAAATGAAATGTCCAATATTGTTTTCGATACACGTCTTAAATAGGTATCGAACCTACTGTCTTAAATATAGCACGCTTCAATTAAAAGTTTACAACTCTGCAGATCCGTTTTTAGGGGTGGGTATGCGTATAACTGTTATTCATGTATATTTCAATTAAAATGAGTTTACTGATATAAACTATTTGACTGCGTCTGGGAATGTTTCCCAGGGTCTACTTTTTGAAATTGTTAAGATAAATAATTTAATGAGCGTTTATAAAAACGAGACCTATATGTTTATCAACCTTTTAAAACATTATCGTTGAATGATAATGGTTTTTATGAAAATTCAAAACGGTATGAGCCGTCTATATGCACAGCTGGTTTTGAAATTGAGCTTTCAGAAGTACAGATCGATAAAGTAAGCAGTCAATATGCACATCTGGTTTTGGAAATGAACTTTCTGGTTGGTTAATTAAGTCCTAATGTAACAATATAGTTGGGTGTTTGTCAATATATGTTCACGGTTTCCTCAAAAGTAAATTAAACATGCGTAAAATTCATTGAAATTTATAATTCCGATATCCTTATTCTGTAAAACAAAAATACAACAATTCCGCACATTTTCTACAAAGGCTAATCTATATACTGAATAAGCATTTAAATTAAGAGCATTATTATAATCAACAAATTATAATGTCGCCGCATTCAAGACCAATATGTACAAGTATATTATATTGCATTTTCACAACGCAAACAATAAACTAGCACAATGTTAATAATTGTATATTTCTAATTTAATGCACATTGACTTTATACTTATGGCCATTATCACATAAAAATTATAAAATACTGATACACAATTATTTTAATTTAAGAAGTACGCGGTTACTTTATTAACTTTCAAACGCCTCTTTGTAATATTTTCATTTTGTTTTTGTGCCGTATCAGTTTTGCCAGGGCCTTGTCAATTATGTTAAATTTTCTGCAGAAAGATTGACGCCTTGCGTGATTGAAAATGATGTGTGCAATATTTCCCACCAAAGCTTGATTAATATATCTCTTGCTCATTACAGGCTCGCGGGTGTCAATTTAGAACGAGGAAAGTTTTGAACAGTAAATTAAGTATTTCCATTTAATTACATATGATTAACCACGTGGCTTTTGAAGCACATTTTAAAATGAATCGGGAAGAACACGGTGATGATGGTTCTGATTTAACGTAAACTTAAATATGCAGTGTGCAACACATAACATTATACTAATTGATCACTAGAAACAAAGAAAATATAAATGCTTAAAAGTAAAACCAAAACGAGTAATAAAATACATCTTTATCAAAACAAATCTATTGTTCAGGTAATTTTAATAGATAATTACCATACGTCAAGCAAGTTCTTCGCCGTGTTTAGCCTTACTATTGAATTAAAATGTCATAAAATACACTGAGTCAGTACTCACATATTTGAATAATTAACACATAAGCTGCAAATGCAATCTGGAATCGAACACAAAGTGACTTCAAACTACTATTATTCCATACTCCGCAATTAATTTGAATAGTTTCTATATCGAATTGTGGAAACTTATAAGTTTTAAACATATCACTGATTGGTTTTAATGGATTTCCGATACTTACGAAACTAGGACAGATAAAAATGGGAATAGGCAATTCACGCGTCACGTTTTGGCATTGATGTTTTCATTTTCTGTCTGCTTAAATACATTTTATTTAAATCGTTTGGGACGTGCAAATGGTTTCTGTTTAATTAAGGGCTGTTTGTGAGGTTCGGCTTGTCCGCAAACCGGTTTAAACCTCCAATGCTTTGCATTGATACTTCCAAGGCGGTAATCACAGTTTTAATAATTGTATGTTTATATTATATCTTCTGTTTTAACTGAAGTTGATAAGAACTAAAAATGTATCTCCTGATATAGATTTTGGAGTCTCATTATCTGCTATATTACGTTATATTTTCATTCTTGATTTGTATTGCAATTGGCATGTCCACTATTTGTCTATTGATTTTATTTTATATAAGGCTCGTCAATATTAGCCTTGCACTGACCTTTATGCATGAATATTAATAGTTACAGGGTTAGTTACTGACCCGATACGGGATATATGGTTCTGTGGAAAACCATATCGGGGCAAGACCGAAGGTCAGTAACTAACCCTGTAACGATTATATCACGCCAACTACTTTCCATAGCATCAAATTAACAAGGACAAACATTTTTTTTTATAACTAATATTATGGAAAATATTAAATTCAAGAACATTATATAACAATAACAAAACTAAAGGAAAAATCCTGAAAAAAGGAATGTAAAATACATATTTTCGTTACTATTAATTAATCACATCATTGTATCACAATGTCAAACAGTTTAATATTCATCGTTGTTATACCCCAGTGACACTCATTCTAGTTGAATAGTGTAAACTATTATTATGAGTTGTTTAAGTTTCTTACCCCAATGTCTTGATGTATAACTCACTGTTTTCCTCCCGAATTGTTGTCCAGTCTAGCCTGACCACATAATAATTATTGCTGACCAGTTAAATTCAATGACCAGTCAATAGAATTACATAAACAGGCTAGAATCAATTTT
This sequence comes from Dreissena rostriformis, assembly GCA_007657795.1. Taxonomy (NCBI): domain Eukaryota; kingdom Metazoa; phylum Mollusca; class Bivalvia; order Myida; family Dreissenidae; genus Dreissena; species Dreissena rostriformis. The sequence goes on from VMBQ01000279.1 coordinate 123,409, forward strand.
GAGAATTTATTTCCTTTTTTTACAACTACTAATAATATTATGAATGAAGAGTGCTACTTTACACAGTTTTTGTAAATGTTACCAGTTAAAACTGTCTTAATCCACAGATTTCTCCATTTAAAGTTTAACTCGTGTTGTTGTGAAAGTATTGTTAGCCATCTGTTGTTGTTGTAGCCAGGTTACATTCAGCTAAGCTGCAGGCTACATAGCGTTATTCTATTGTTTTTTAAAGTATTTAAAGCAAATATAACCCGATTGGAAATGGAAGGAAACTGTTGAATCGACATTCCGGGCGGCCATTTTGAATGTTTCTACTGCCCCATATAGTCTACTTACCACATATAGAATATATTGGGTCAGCATGTGACGTCATGTTAGTCTACTGACCCCATATAGAATATATGGGGTCAGCATGTGACGTCAAACAGCCAATGGGAGAAGAGTATTTTGCAGTTTGCGTGATATTATTAGTTACAATGCTTCTTACTATCCCCCGTACGGTGCGAAACAAGGTCAGTAAATAATCTTGAGGGGGGGGGGGGCGCAGCTCGAGCAAAATATTCATTTACTACCCTGTATCACACCGTGTGGGTTCAGTAAAAAGCCGTAACACGCATGCATCTTATCGAGAAGCATTCTTTATCCAGCATAAATATAATAACCGAACTCTTGCGAATAGTCAGGCATACTATAATAATCTTAAGTCGTTAAAGTTGTATTGACCTTATTATTGGGCGAACGCAGCAGAATTAGCCAAAGGCAGTAAGAGCTTAAGTACATGCTGGGGTATGAACAACCTGGGTGTGGCCGAAATATATCTGCTGCTATCATAGAACTAAGATTACAAATATTTAGCACGGCATTTAATCCAGAACACCTGTAAGGTATTTCAAAACGCTATGCAATGGGCGAAAAGCAAAAGACATACTATTGGCTTAGAACAAAGTCCGAATAACGTGAATTAGTGACAAAACTCCAATCGTATTTAGCAAATTTCTGGAAACATGTACACAACGACTGAAGAGTATTGTCAAAACTGTTACAAAATACCAGTCTGTTCAAGTCCACTTCTACACTTCTGACAGTTAATTATACGTCGAAACACTGCGATATTATTGACTCGTAAGCATAAGTACAAAATCTCCTTGTGGACCCGATTTCCAAAATCATCATATAGGACAAATTGATTTGAGTTATTCGTCCTTATCCGAAAGTCTGCGAAGACAAATTGTCGTTAACTATGTTCATACCATTATCTCTTTGATTTGCAACTAATGTCAAACGTTCAAGGTCAACAGTTTTATCCTAATTGATCCGTTGTTTGTTGAATAGACAAAAACTTTGACCGCTAGTTCTTGACAATACAACATTCTTCACATAAGTGCTCATCAATCATGTTCGATCTACAGCAATATTAACAAAATATCACATGCGACGAAATTGTTGATGACCGTCTCTATGTAGCAATTTCTTTATAGGTTAGTTTAAGGCCGGCATTCAGCTCGTGTGTAACAATCGCTTTTCTTGTGTCAGAGCTCTAATAATAAAACTAATCGTTGGTTATTCCTATGGGATCTTGTTACTGTCAAGAGTGTCTACTGTGGTATAAATCAAGTTTTATTACACAGACTTCCATGACGTTTCCAGTTTCACGAGCTCCACTTCCTCATTTGTTATTTAAATGTGTGTTGTGTTACATGCAGCTCATCAATTTGGCATTTTAAACAAGGCACCATTTTAACAGAAACTAAAAAAAGTCGATACCGTAAGTGTTGGTCTTTTTTAAATAACGAAACTAATAATTCATTATTGTGCAGGAAATCCGTATTATCATCTGCACTGGACTATAATCATTCTACAATAGAGAAATGCAGAAATGATTCAAACTGTGAGAACCGCTTTCCATTGTAAGCAATACATACTTCGGGCTGAAAAATAAACAGATAAAGTAGAACATATATATTAACATTGTAACACTGCGACTATTCAAGACCGTTCATAGAGCAATGTAATTTCACGGTGAAATAGAATACAAAATCAATTAAATCTATGTTGCTCTATACAATATACTATAAAACATCACCGTCCATGTTATAACATAATTTGTCGTCAAAACTAATATAAGTGTGGCGTGTTGGGATTATTAATGAAAATGTCTCGGACACACATTATTATTGACCATGTATTTCAAGGAAGTATACTGAATGCTCTCGACACGCATATGAAAGGTCCATGTTCGGAATTGCATTATTTTGCAGACTATTTATAGGATTTATCACTTGTTACATTGTATCGTCAATACACGTCAAATATTCAAATTCATTCCATAAAATAAATTTAAGAAATGAAAGTGTTTCTTAACAGTTGATTTCAATTTTAGTTTTACCAATGGACCTAACATAAAAACATGAATTGATTGATGTATTAAACAAAATTAACTTAATAGCAAGAATGTGTACAATTCTAACGGTTTTACAGTCAGAATAACCGTAACGTCAATTGTTAGAATAAGAAAACATGATTTAATTATACTACGTTGAACAAGAATTTTAAATGTTTGAAAATAACATTTTAGCTGTCATTTGCTTTTTACGAGTCATAACGTATGTATCCACATAACATCTTAAGATAAATCCTTATCGTTAAATTTAGAAACTTTTACTTTGGAAAACACAGTGTACAAAGAGACGATATTTTATAAAGACATGTGTTTACAATTGCTCTTGAGACTATCAAACGCATGCTGATTACTCAAATTTGTAAGCAAAAAATATAACGTTGTTATTTTGTATGAAAATATGCATGACATTAAATTGGTTTGCTTTATTAAAAACATGCTCCGTGAAACTAACAATTTCCTTTCCCTATCCGTTCACTATATTCAGTCATTTTTATTAAGTTTAACGTTGTTTAACGCTGTTAACATTTGGGCCGCGATAATATTAGCCTGGCACTGACCTTGTTGCATGAATATTATTAGTTACACGGCTTCTAACTAACCCCCGTACGGTGCGAAACAATGTTAGTAAATAACTCTTGGGCGGGGCGCAGCTCGAGCCAAATATAAATTTTCTACCCGATATCACACCGTGTGGGTTCAGTAAAAAGCCGTAACACGCATTTATCTTATCGAGAAGCATTCTTTATCCAGCATCAATATAATAACTGAACTCTTGCGAATAGTCAGGCATACTATAATAATCTTAATACGTTAAAGTTGTATTGACCTTATTATTGGGCGAACGCAGCAGGATTAGCCTGATGCAGTATTGGCTCAAGAACATGCTGGGGTATGAACAACCTGGGTGTTGGCCGAAATATATCTGCGGCTATCATAGAACTGAGATTACAAATAATAAGCACAGCTTTCAGTCGAGAACTCCTGTTAGGTATTTCAAAATGCTATGCAATGAGCGAAAAGCAAAAGACATAATATTTTCTTAGGCAAAAGCCCAAATAAGTAAATTAGTGACAAAACTTCGGTCTTATGTAGCAAATTTCTGGAAATATTTACACAACAATTGAAGAGTATTCTCCAAACTGTAACAAAATACCAGTCTGTTAAAGTTCACTTCTACACTTCTGACAGTTGATATTACGTCAAAACGCGTTGATATTTTTTATTCTTTAGCATAAGTACAATATCTTCTTCTTGACCCGATTTCAAAAATCATCATATATGACCAATCAATATGAGTTAGTCGTCCTAATCTGAAAATCTGCGAAGACAAATTGTCGTAAAATATTTGAATACCATTATCTCTGTGATTTGCAACTGATGTCAAACGTTCAAGGTCAAAAGTTCTATCCTAATTGATCCGTTCTTTGTTGAATAAAAAAAGAACGTTGACCTCTAGTTCCTGATAATATAACAGTCGTTAGATAAGTGCTGGTCAATCACTTTCGATCTACAGCAATAATAACAGAATATCACATGCGACGCAATTGTTGATCAAACGTCTCTAAGTAGCAATGTATATATAGGTTTGCTGTAGCCGGCATTCAGCTCGTGTGTAGCAATCGCTTTTCTTGTGTCAGAGCTCTTATAATACAAAAATCGTTGGCTATTCCTCTGGGATCTTGTTACTGTCAAGAGTGTCTACTGCGGTATAAATGATGTTTAATACACTGACTTCCAGGAAGTTTTTGAGTTTCACGAGGTCTACTTCCTCTTTAGTTATTTAAATGTGGGTTGTTTTACATGCAGCACGAACGAACATCAATCTGGCGTCTTATGCGAGTCGCCATTTTTACCGAAAAATAAATAATCATCTGCACTCGACAATGCGCATTCTACTACAGAGAAAGGTAGGTTTGATTCAAACTGTGAGTAACGCTTTCGAACTTGCATTGTTAGGAATACATTAGGTGTTTAAATTTGCTCACAGGTAGGTCGAAATCACACTTCGGGCAAAATTAATTACACTTACAGCAGAAAATACAAATGTATATAGATACATTGCGAATATTCAAATTCTTCAATATATCACTTTAATTGCACGGTAAAATGAAATACAAAATCATGTAAATCTATTTTCCCATATACAATCTACTAACAAACCCTGACTGTATGTTATAGCATATTTTGTCGACAAAACTAATATATAATAAGTGTGACGTGTTGGGATTATTGATGAAAATGTGCCTGACACACGTTATTATTGACCATGTATTTCTAGGAAGTATACTGAATGCTATCGACACCAATTGAAAGCATATCCTCAACTGGCTTTTTGCTAAAAAAATAGTTTTACTTTAAACAAAAAATACAATAAAAGCGTACACTTTACGCACTTGCATTCAAACCTCTTTTCACGGAGCGAGGCTCATTTGAATACTGGTTGTAAAAGTTATCCAAAGCTATTGACCGCCGTTCTAACTTTACCACGATATACATTCCAAGTAATTTATGACTGGACTGAAATTCGTCAAATGTGGTCGCTAGCAAGAAATTCTTTTTCAAACCCCCGGCTATTGGAATCCATTAACATGGCAAATCTTCCTCGACAAAGTATTGCATCAAAGCCACAGTTAGCGATAACAATTCCTGATAATGACTGAACGCTCACGGGATATCTTCGAAGCTCATGCATGTCGCTATATTGTATTGGGAAAATCGTCAAAGGGGAGGATAACGGAACGGGTATTCGTCTTCGACTGTTGAACATATTTCGTATACGGCGCTCGAGAGATGCTGATTTTTAACTCCTTGCTTAGCTTTATTTTCTCTAGTATCTATCAGTGGTTGTGTGGAATTACTTTCATTAACAAATTAAAATTTCGCCTTATTAATCAAGACAATATGTACAAGAATCTAAAATTGCATTTGCACAACGCAAACAATTAACTAGCACTTTTAATAAGTGTATGTTGCAAATTGAATGCACATTGACTTAATACTGTGCCCATAGTCATATACAAATTATAATAAGCTAATACACACTTATTTAAGTGTGAAGAAGTATGTATTTCCACGCGGTTTAATTATTTATTTTCAAATGCCTCTTTGTAATATTTTCGTTTTGTTTTGTCGTATCAGATCTGACATCGCCTTGTCAATTATGTCAACATTTCCGCATAAAGATAAACGCCTTGTGCAAATAACGATAATTTGTGCTATATTTCACACACAAGCACACAAGTTAATGTATCTCTTACTCGTGAAAGGATCTCGTATGCCAATCTCTACCAAGGAAACAGTTTCAACAGTAAATTAATTATTTCCATTTGTTCATATGCTTAACCACTATAGAGGCACATTTTAAAATGAAACTCGAAAAACACGGTGATGATGGTTCTGATTTAACGTAACCATTAATCAATAACTTAAGTATTAAGTTCAAACATAACATAACATGCATTATTGAAGTAAGATAAACATGCAACACACACATCGATGTTATTAAAGACGTCATTTAAGCCACAGTCTAAATTTACAAAGCAAACCATATTCAATCAGTTTCATCGAGATGGAAAGATTGCATAATAACACATTCAAACGCGTTATTAGTATATTAATTTAACCACTAATGAGCACAAGAATTATCTCTAATGTGAAAGTCGTTGACATCACCATGAACCAGTTCCTTTTGATTGGACATTGACAACAAATCAAATCAAATCAATATTTATTTATTGTCGGTATGATATACAAAACATTTCCCTTAACTATCTAATTAACACAAGACGAGTAGCATTATGACTTTGAGATCGCAATTCATCAAAATACAATCACAATGCAAATTTATGGAAAGCAAAGAGTAGTTGATACTAAATGGAACCGACTATATCAATGTGTGCAAATTTAACGTCGGTTGCTTCATTATTGGAGAATTCATTTTCCACGATCATATTTGTATTATTTTATTATTATTTATTTTTGTTTTTAGTAATATAAAAAGTTTCTAAAAATGTTTATTATGGCGCAATTACCAAATAAAGCGTATAACGCAAACTGTTGACATAGTATACTGCAATGACAATTTGTCTTTGGTGTACACCCGTTTCTTTGTTGCCTTTTGCGAATTCGGCACTTGCATAAGTCAACATATTAAACTTACATTTGCTTTTTTTCGGAGACGGAAGATGCAATAGTATTCAAAAGTTAGTACGTGTATTATGCTTAAATCGGTAAGACATCAATTATTTGTTAAACATGTTGAAACGTTCAAACCGCAAAGTGTTCAATGTATGCGTATGCAAACTTTTGACCAGTAGTTATGTCTGTGATTTACTAAGACATTGCATTTTGTGCTTAAGTAAATCACATGAAACAGATCATGACGTGATGTATGTTACGCTGTTAACACAAAAGACAATTTCTAGGGAACATAACGTGCAAGCAGAAGTTTAAAAGCCGTGCTGACCGTAAAACATACAAAAATGCATTACCATAAGAGAGAGGAAGACAATAAACAAACCTGTATGGATCGATTCCCCTCCACGGTTAAAGTGTCCATGTTTATACAAAACGTTAACAGTGCACATGCACTCAATATAAGAGTACCACATTTCTATTCAGGCATTATACGGTGACCATATGTAACGTATGAGACAGAAACTTTCCAACTGCCATCTTGCGATTCGGTTTCAGAATGTTCTAGCTTCTCTTAGAATTATGAACTATGAGTAAATAACCGGTTCAATCATAGTATTGTTTTTATTGTTTAAAGCCCCATTAACACATCAACATCAACGAATATTTCGTTAACTATTTCGTCAAATAAAGTTTACCCATAAACAATCAGTGTTCCTTATAGCAATATATCAACATTTCAACGCTAGATGTGGTCTGGTAACATAGATTTAACAAAACACAAAATGCTTTGTTTTGTTGGACAATATATTCAATACATGTGCATGTACCATTTTAGTGTTCGTGTGTCGTATGAAAAAATATCGTCGAGGAAAATTAAAATGGAATACAATGTGCCACTAAAAATAAAAACGAGCATTTTGTACACGGCTTTTTACTGATCCACGTACGGTGTTACACAAGGTCCGTAAATTAATATGGGTCAAGGCGCAACTCGAGCCAAACATTAATTTATTACCCTGTATTACACCGGACGGGTTCAGTAAAAAGCCGTACACCGCCTTTATCTTATCGAGAAGCAGTTTTGCTCCTGCATCAATATAATAACTGAACTCTTGAGTATATATATATTCATGCATACTTTAATAATCTTAATAAGTTAACGTTGTATTGACTTATGTATTGGCCTAACGCAGGAAAATTAGCCTGCGGCAGTATGAGCTCAAGTAATAAAATTAATGATAATTGTATTCGGTGTCGCTAGGTTTGCTCGGCCTAATTGTCACTCGGTAGACTCCACAACGTTCAAACATTATTTTATAGTGTGGTTGTTAATGAAAATCGTTTTATAAAAAATCAAACATTGGACGTTACTATGAAAAATATGTAATATTACTTAATATGAAAAGTGACCCACCGGATATGGAAACATACACTATCTGCTCGTGAACTGGCGTAGCAAATGAAAAACGACTATTCTATACGAGGTAAGATAAATAAAAATACCGTTACGATAAATATTTATATATANTATATATTTGGACCGCGCTCTGTGAAAAAGGGGGTTTAATGCGTGTGTGTAACATGTTGTCCCAAATAAGCCTGTGCAGTCTGCATCTTGGTCGACACCTTACGCACATGCATTAAACCCCCTTTTCTCAGAGCGCGTCACGTTTTTTTTCCGCAACCGAATCGATTGAAGCCTTTACCATTAAGTGTACTGCTATAACCTCGATAAACTCGTGCAAAACGTGCGCGAACAACATCGAATACAATTAAACGAAACAATTTAACCGTATAATATATTCTTATTGATTTGAAGGGTTTCAGATCAATTTTGTCGAGCCATAAAACTTCCATTAAGAAATATAAAAGGCTGTGATACACATTCGATTAAGAGATGCGTCAATATGTAGAGAAACTATCACCTTATGAACAACGCAAACGTCCATCTAGGGAGTTATAGAAACACATAAAGCACCTAGTTTACTACTTATGTACACATTTTGCATAGTGTTGAAGCATATTGTGCACAAATCATGAATGGCGTACAAACTGAGAAGAACAGAACAGAACAGAACAGTACTTTATTCGTTTTCACAGGTTACAAAACAATAACATTTTGTAATAACATGTGAGCTTATGTATAAGAGGATAACACAAATATCAAACAAACAGTAGTATACACGTTAAATCATAGTAGATCATGTGGGAAGGTGGTTGTTATATGAAAATTTTCCAGTAGATGGTCAGTAACATAATGGTTATTTATACAATATATTGTCTACAAAGAAAAGGAAATTTAGGTTTTGAACCAGTAGGTGTTTAATAATTAATTAAGATACGTTCTAATTACAAAGTAGGAGTAATGATTAACAAACCAACATTTATGAAAATAAAACTTCTAGCAATAGTGAAACCAACAACAACATTTAATAGTTAACAATTAATTGAGTAGTTATGGAAACGCTTCATTTAAAAAAGTAGGATTAATGATTATCACATATAAAAGCCAGCAACGTGTACGCTAAATAGCAATCAAACGGTTTCACCGGAATACCACTTGTATTTAATATTTCTCTTGATTAAGACACTCGCATCTGTTCGAATTCGTTATCATACTTAATCAACATAATGATTCCATTTATCCTTCACTTCGAGCATAATTATATATAAACACTAATATTAAGGTCATATAGGTATTATTTACAACACCATAGCAACGTATCAGAATGTGGAATGTGATACGAATAAGTATACTGTGCGGGAAATAAGACTTGGTGTTAACATTAGTGCTATGATCAAGATAATATTGAAGTTCGAAAAAGTGATACATTTGCTATTTTCCGTGTTATTGCCTTTATTTTTTAACAAACAACATACTTGTGTTGCTATTTTATGAATTTAAACGAAAAAACGTCTAATATTGTTTAAGTACAGTTTTCTCACAACATTATTGGTTAATACAACAACGCTTACATAGTAGTCATTTTGTAATGATGCATGTTAGATTTAAACACCAATGCTTTCAAGAACAAAAAACTATTGACGAGAAAGGCAAATATAGGTGATATCTGACTGTAACTTGTGAGAAATGTTCAGAAAAGTTTCGAATATTTCATGAACGAAGCAAACTTTCATATGAGCGATAAGTTAGTGTAGAAACTGTAGGAATGCAAACGTCATGTTTGTTTTATATATGGCTTAATGTCGTACTCGTTATACACTTGACGCACGCACTGTGTTTTATTGTGTTTACGCATTTACTTACCTAAAATGGTTGACACAATGTTGTCATTGCTATGTAAAAGTTCGAGATTATACATTTATATAAAATTATAAAACAATTATTTAAATTAAATCAACTCTATTCAGACTTATTATACCAATATCCTTATTGTAAAAAAAAAAAAAGAAGTTTATCACAGCTTTTCGACATATTGTTTACAAACCCAAAACAATATTCTGAATACGCATTTAAAGATAACATCAATAGTAACAATGCTTTATACATCTTATTAATTATTTTGTATATTGCTCCTCAACAGCTTGTCGTCATGAATAATAGTACAAGTATACATCTCATTACAATGTAGGAACTTTGCCCGTTGTATAAGTGAAGATATTATTTAATAGCAAAAACATGGCCATACCTCACAATAAAATTCGCTATAAAATGTAGATTTATATCTCGCAACTGCTTGTTAACACAATTGAGAATAATTTTCAATTACTTTGTTTACATTCGATCAATTAATTCTACCTTTAATAACCAGTTTCAATAAAGATAAATAGATTTTACCCACTATATCCCCAGAAGTGCTTATCTTGTTTTAGAAAAATTCCACTGTATGAAAATAATCTAGTAAAACAGCATCTTATTTTCATCAGAAACATGTTGAATTTGAATCTTTTGAATTAGTTCAATTAACTAAGCATGAGTGCTGCTTTCAACAAAAGGATGACTTTAAGGTTTTCCTTGACGTACTACAGGAAAATGTTTTCATTGTTACATTGTCGAGAACAAAAACATGGTGAAGTCTTACCTACGTTTAACCGCCAGATTAAGAATGTAGTACATATGTACAATCTGCTAAGTAAAGTGGGGGTTTGGACAATAAACGCGTATATTAATTCCAAAGAATAATTTATTTGCTCAGTGTAATTATCCTAAGGGATATCAAATAATAAGTAATCCTATGATTATACTATAATCAGAGAATTAGTTATTATGTAATATCCCTTAGGATATAATACTGAGCTTATGCGTAGTATAAGAGGATATCACTTATTTGCAAAGCAATTAAAAATTCGTCTTAAGCAATAAGTTAAAACTTGTATAACAGAACGAGTCTCTTTCCTTATGACAAATGACCAAACGATCTAGTATAGCACAAACATCATAGACACATCACTACAATACTCATCAGCAACAAATTAAACATAACATTACACACGCATATCTAAGTATACAAGTTCAGCATATAAGAAGATGAACGAGCATTATGTAAATATGTATATGCAGTTAATTAAATACATAACGTTTTTCTTTGTCCAGGCACATGTCCAATTTGAGTCAAGCTACTACAACAAAATGGTGTCAATGTCAGGCAAAGTACATGTCAACGATGTCACGTTATTAACTTTCAAATGTCTCTTCTTAAAAATGTTGTTTTGTTTATGTTATCAGTTATGCCTTCCCCTTGTCAGTTTTGTCATTAATAAAAATGCGACGCAGAAAGATTGATGCCCGTTTTGATGTGTGCTATATTTCACACAAAAGCTGGCTGAATATTTATCTTGTTCGTTAACAGCTCTCTTATTTTAATCTATTACGATGACAGTTCTAAAGAGTAAATTAATTATTCACATTGTTCCTTTTGATAAACGACCTCAGCGGCTGATTGTTTAAACGTTGGTAAATATTTACTGAAGTAACTAGATTACCACTGTTATTTCCATGGTAATGTTAACGTCGAATATTTTCCTTTGTATAAACGATGGTTACTGCGCGGTTGCCATGTGGTTTAATTGTTTATAGATTCGGCTGCAGGTTAAACGGTTACATTTTACAATTAAACGTGAAGAACTCGTTGAAAATAACAATGATACAGCGTAAGCATTTACCAATAACGCAATATCAGCAGTGCCAACAGATAAATTTTAAGGCATTCTGGTACTGAGATGAAGATGTAACTATATAACTAAACTACACGTTAGCGTACGATTATGCCTCGATAACCAGCATTTATTTATAAAAATGAATAACAGTGAAATTGGTGGAGCTATTGTATTTACGACATTTAATTAGTATCTTGACTAGTGACGTCATTTTGTAATTCTTATTCAAAATACTATTGCTAATTGAGGTCGTAGTATGAATTAACTTTCGCTGATAAACTCGTTATATTATTGCAAATTATGTTTCAACGACCAGTTAATTCATTTTAATATTAATATTATTCTAATTTTGGCATCGGTTAACAGATCGTCGCTATATTTAGAATATATTTGATTCTTACATGAATAATATAGTGGATTATCTTGATTTGTTTTTATCTTAGACGTGATATTCCGCCTAGAATGGATTTTTGTTTCGAAGAGAATTATTTTAAACAAAATAGTCCATTATAGTGTTTCAATATATACCTTTATGTGCATAAATTTTCATTCTACGACTTAACCACAATTACATGCGATAGCAGCAAAGTACTGTTTGTATTATGCGTCAGATTTGTATTCCTTTTCCCCTTTCTTCAGGGAATCCATTGCGTAATTGGTCATATGCAAACTAAATTTATTTTGTGACGTAACATATTGATTTGCATAATTGACCTAATCAGTAAAATGCTGCAGGAGGTATTTTGTCGACTGCCTCAATTTTGCTCTAACAATTTATACAAACGGCGAGAAACGCAATTAAATGGATGTAAAATTTATAGACTAATTCCCAATATCGGAGTTTTGTATGAGTTGCCTGCCTTGATAACATTTATCCAGAACGAGACTGACGATGTGTAATATGGGAATGCTTAAAGAGTCATTATAATGTTTAGTTGATAAATACTTTAACAAAATCACACAACTGTGTTTAATTTATCATTCTTTCCAGTTTAAGCAGCTTTTTTGTATAAATATGTCTCTGTGTGTAACACAAAGGGCATCTCGCGCATTTAAATACCTATATCAATTTGTTTGTGTGTAACCACACTGTCGACGTTATCAGGTCAGCACATACATGGAGTCGTGAAAAAGCGGGGGGGGGGNGGGGGGGGGGGGGGGAACCTGTAAATAAACTCTAAAATATACACACTGTTGACGTCGAAAGATCTGAAGCTCGTAAACAGCCCCAATAAAGTCCCACATTTTCACAAGTCAACGATGCACGCATGTCAATCAGCAGGCATCCAATCGAGTCAAACACAATTTCTGAGCATCAAAAGCCAGAGAGCATTGTCAAATAAAAACCCAGGGCGTATTTACAAACACTGTTATTGTATGATATCTACCTTGCCACATATGTAACGCCGTTATACGATTGCAGCTGATCCAAGGTAAATTGACTCATGGCAACAATGGAAACTGTATACTAGACCATTAGACAATGGGTACACACAACAACAGCTGGCTAAATAACAAAAGAATGTAATTAGGTATAAATTATTGTAATACTGTAAACACGTTACATTTTCGATTTGGTTGACAAACAACACTGATTGTTCAAGCAGTCTTACAGGGACTTGATCACAGATTAAAGAAAGGCCAATGTTCAGATATCAGATAATACAATGTATTATATCTTGACTTCAATGCACAGCAGATTCGCACAGCGTCATCTACCCCGGTAGTAATTTTAACAATAAATAGCAATTTCTCGAAAAACGATGCGCGGGCCTTTGTAAAAGGTTACACCAATAACTAATGCAATTAGTAAAGTAATTTAAACACAATGGATGTCTACCACGTTCCCCCAACACAATACAACTAGTTGTGTTTTTATTTATATATTTTTTACAACAAGTGGTATGAACTGTTTTGATTGCTTATACGTATTCATATCCCATTTTTGGGATCCTTAACAAAAAAAAGCTATCTTCTAACGAAGCTGGAACTGTATCTCGATAACATTCACGGTGCTTTTTGAGTGAGTAAGATATCTGCTTACCGAAACACTTGCATAAAAATGGACACACAACTATACCAAGATTTTAGTTTCGCGGATTTTACTGATTTGTGTTTGCATTGTTTATTAATATTTGAGATGAAATTATCATAAGTCAGAGCTTATACTATATTAAAAAAATGTTTTACCATTATTGTTGTGGGTAATTTTTTCTCACAACATAATTAATACAACAGCTTTCCCAGAGGAGATGTTTGTGTTGATAATTTAAAACTTAAAAAGTAATGCTTTTTAAGGGACTGAATATTTACGAGTCTGGAAATTTTACGTGATTCCTAAATTTTATATGTTTGAAATTTTTAGAATAAATCGTGACCGAAGTCAACATGCAAATAAACCGATGATGGAAACTGAGAGTACTTGACAATAGTAAAAATCGATTTCTGATATGTTCGGGAAGGTAGGAAAATACGCGATTGCTCACTTTGTACGTTGATTTACGAACATTTTGTGGGTTTGTGGCAACATTCTCTTCATATCTTAGTTCCACCAAACCATAAAAGACACCATCAATAAGAACAGTGTACAAATGACATTTTTAAATCAATCAGTTTTCTATTCGTGTATGCAAACTATGCTGGTATTGCTGCTCTACACGTTTGTATGACATTTGCTCTGAACAAAACTATTTACATAGAACAAATAGCGCATGATTTTCACAAAATGACTATACCATATCATCAATTAACTGTTATCAATTATATAACATGTTCAATTTGCATTGAATTTTAACAATAATTAATGGTTTGAAAAACATAAATTTTCTTCTTGTCTACTTTAGTATGAACAATTATTTCTTTTCTATAACTGTATTTGAATTGAAGAGAGTTTTGTTTAAATATACCTTTGAATTTGCTAGAATATCAAGATGGCTGTCGGTGGTCTGTATAAGATTTCTTTATTTCTTGTGCATGGGTGTATGTAATGCGATGGGAATCGCTGGAGGGCACTAGTTGTTTATATTAGAAGCCCACACATTTTTGTCTACACCTATGATAAGAAGTACATTTACCATCTTATTTACAGTTTAACTTTCTGCATTTATTTAAGTTGAGTTGTTTGCAATCAATAAAGTAATGACATTTATTTTGTTTGTTCCGCCTACGAATTCTAGGTCAAGCCTTGTAAAATTAAAACATTGACTAATATATTGAAAAATACAATTAAATCGTAAAGTGTCGTCCCTGAATAGCCGGTGCGGACTGCACAGGCTAATTTGGGACGACACTTGACGCAGATGCATTAAACCCCCTTTTCACAGAGCGAGGCTCATTTGACTACTGGTTGTGAACGTCATCCAGATATTGACCGCCGTTCTTACTTAACCAGGCTATATATTCCAAGTAATTATTTAATTAACTCAAACAAATCCGTCATAAATTGTCACTAGGAAGAAATTCTATTTCAAACCCCCGGCTATTGGAATCCATTGACATGACAAATTTTTCCTCGACAAAGTATTGCATCAAAGCCACAGCTAGCGATAACTGTTCCTGCTAATGACTGAACGCTCACGGGATATCTTCGAACCTCATGCATGTCGCTACGATTGTATTGGAAAAATCGTCAAAGGGGAGGATTACGAATGTATTCGTCTTTGACTGTTGAGCATAATTCGTATACGGCGCTCGAGGGACGTGGATTCCGAACTTCGTGCTAAGCTTTATGTGCTCTTGTTTCTATCAGTGGCTGCGTGGAAATTGTTTTGAAATACATCATTTCGCATGCTTGCTAAATAAACACTGTGTTTTTGTTTTAACCTCTCGTAAACTTTATTCGACATGATGGGAGGAAAAGTTTCATATCAGCTGGATACTGCAATTTAAGGTTTGTATTAAATCGTGTTTAATTGTGTGATCAAACAAAAACCAAAGTTATGTAATTAACAAATAAAATAACTACGTAAACATTTTCTTGAAATAATTCGAAAAGGTTTATACTAAAACAAGTGGTGTTTTTTCAAGAAAATAATTACGTTATTGTTTTTTATGGTAACGCAATATTACATAACTTTGGTTTTCGTTCGAAATCTTATACAATAACGTATACCTATATTATATTATTGAATAATTTCAGTGTAAAATAATTATTAATAAGCTATTTTTTTCATTTCTTGCCAAAAGTCGCGTACGTCTAGTGGGTCTTGCTAACGTTGTGTTTCATATATTGACATACTTACTTATTTACTTACCAACGTACAGTGTTTCATATATTGACATATTTACTTATCAAAAAAATATTGACTGTATGTACGATTGAGGACTTAACGTTCCAGCTTATTTAAACACATGCCATATGCTTGAATTAAAAAACAAATATGATTTGGTGAAGAACTATGATAAAGTTACATTCATTCTCCCTACACGCACGCACTTACCAAACTGTCAAGTAAAGCAACTTTCAGTGCATATGTCGCACTGTCTATTCTCGCATATCGAGTTGCATACAAATTGATGAAGACCTAGGATTATGTTGACAATCAGTTGTTATTGATTTTTATACTTTTATAGTTTTTTTAATTAGCTTCTATGGCATTCGTCTAGATATTACAACAATCAATATATTCTATGTTCACTCATGTATTTGCCTAGTAACACAGATATATTGATGAAAGGTTTTAGAAGAAAATGAAATGCAAAACATGTTTTCGATGCACGCCTTAAATGGGATTTGAATCCACTATCTTTAACATTGCACGTTTCAATTAAATTGAACAACACTTCTGGTCTTAGAATTATGAACTATGAGTAAATAACCGGTTCAATCATTTAATTGTTTGTATTGTTTAAAGCCCCATTAACACTCACAATTAACGAATATTTCATTAACTATTTCGTAAAATAAAGTTAACCCATAAAAATCAGTGTTCCTTATAGCAATATACCAACATGTCAACGCTAGATGTGGTCTGGTAACATAGATTTAACAAAATATAAAATTCTCTTTTTTGTTGGACAATATATTCAACACATGTTCATGTACCATTTTAGTGTTCGTGTGTCGTATGAATACATGTCGTTGCGGGAAATTAACATGGAATACAATGTGCCACAAAAAATAAAAACGAGCATTTTGTTCACGGCATTTAACTGACCCCCGTACGGTATTACACAAGGTCCGTAAATTAATCTTGAGCAGGGCTCATCTCGAGCAAAATATAAATTTAGTACCCTGTAGCACACCGTGCGGGTTCAGTAAAAAGCCGTACAACGCATTTATCTTATCGAGTAGCATTCTGTATCCAGCATAAATATAATATCTGGACTCATGAGAATAGCAGGTTCACTGGAAAAATCTTAATTAGTTACAGTTGTATTGACCTTGTTATTGGCCTAACGCAGCAGAATTAGCCTGAGGCAGTATGAGCTCAAGTAATAAAATTAATGATAATTTTATACGGTGTCGCTAGGTTTGCTCGGCCTAATTGGTAGACTCCACAACTTTCAAACATTATTTTATAGTGTGGTTGTTAATAAAAATAAAAAAACGTTTTATCAAAATTAAAACGTCGGCATGTTTACTTCCGTTACGGCATTGAGCGGTACTATGAAAAAAGTGTAATATTACTTAATAGGAAAAGTTACCCACCGGATTTGGAAAAATACACTGTCTGCTCATGACCTGGCGTAGCAAATGAACAACGACTTTTCTGTACGAGGTAAGATTAATTAAAATACCGTAACGATAAATATATTTTAGACGCGATCTGTGTAAAGGGGGTTTAATTCATGTGCGTAAAGTGTCTTCCCTGATTAGCCTGTGTGGTCCGTACAGGCTTATCAGGGACGACACTTTCTGCCTAAACTAGATTTTCGCCAAGAAGAGTATTCCTTCAAACCCAAAATACAATGAAAGCGGAAAGAATCGTCCCTGATTAGCCTGTGCGGACTGCACATTCTAATCTGGGACGACACTTTACGCACATGCATTAAAACCCTTTTCTCAGAGCGCGTCTTATTTGTTTTCGCAACCGAAGCGATTTGAATCGAGTGAAGCCTTTCCCATTAAGTGTACTGCTATGGCCTCGATAAACTCGTGCAAAACGTGCGAGAACAACATCGAATGCAAATAAACGAAACAATGTTACTATATCATATATTCTTATTGATTTCACGGGTTCCAGATCAATGTTGTCGAGCTATACAACTTCCTTGAAAAAATATAGAAGGCTGTTATACACACTCGATTAAGAGATTATGTTTCAATGTGTAGAGCAACTATCACCTAATTAACAAAGCAAACATCCATCTCGGAAGCTATTGAAACACATGAAGCACATTGTTTACTACTAATGAACACATTTTGCGTAGTGTTGAAGCATAGTGTGAACAAATCATTTATTGCGTACACACTGGAAAGAACAAAACAGTACTCTATTCGTTTTCACAGGTTACAAATCAGTAACATTTTGTAATAACATTTGAGCTTATGTATAAGAGGATATCACAAACAGTTGTATACAGTCACGTTAAATCATAGTAGATCATGTGGAAAAGTGGTTGTTATATGAACATTCTCCAGTAGAGGATCAGTAACATGATGGTTATTTAAACATTATATTGTCAACAAAGAAAAGGAAATTTAGGTTTTGAACAAGTAGGTGTTAAATAAGTAATAGGTATGCACTTATGCGAATACGTTCTCATTAGAAAAGTAGGATTAATGATTAATAACAACAACATTAATTAAAATAATTCTTACATCAATAGTGAAACCAACAGCAACATTAACTCGTTAACAATTAATTAAGTAGTTATGTGGATACGCTTCATTTACAAAAGTAGGATTACTGATTATCAAATATAACAGCCAGCCACGTATACGCTAAACAACAATCAAACGGTTTCTCCGAGATTGTATTCAATATTTCTGTTGGTTAAGTATCTCGCATCTGTTCGAATTTGTTATCGTACTTAATCAACATGATGATTTCATTTAGCCTACACTTCGAGCAAAATTGTATATAAACACTATAATTAAGGTCCTATAGGCCATGATTTACAACACCATAGCAGCGCATCAGAATGTGGAATATGATACGAATAAGTATACTGTGCGGAAATAAGACTTGGTGTTAAAGGGACTGTAAACCACGAATGACGAAAAAAGAAAAGTTCTAAAATACCGTATTTTTTACAATTATTAGTTTATATTGATTAAAATATCACGCCTGGTATATAACATTACTTCATATTTTCAGTATATTCGGTAATAAAATTTCTCGATGTAAAATCGAAAGTACATCGCGAAAATAGTTGACAAAACGATATACACACTATAAATAACGCAAGTAAATTGATCATTTTATATATAAAATATATACAATTCACTACACATGAACAATTTGCATTCCTGGGTTTACCACGTGACGATGATGATCAATCTTCTTTCGTTATTTATAGTTAACTGGTAGCTACCTGGTATGCATATCAAGTAAAAATATATAAATAAAAAAATAAAGTAAAAATAAAAAATAAACTTTTTTCAAGTAATGTTATATACCAGTCGTGTTATTTTAAGCAATATAAACTAATAATTGTAAAACAAATACGGTATTTTAGAACTTTTTTGTTTTCGTCATTACAGTCCCTTTAACATAAGTGATATGATCAAGATAATATTGAAGTTCGAAAAAGTGATACATTTTATAGTGTCCGTGTTATTGCCTTTATTTTTTAGTAGTGAAAGAAATATAATTGTGTTTATCATTTTATGAATTTAAATAAAAAACGGTCCGATATTGTTTTAGTACAGTTTTCTCACAACATTATTGGTTAATACAACAACGCTAACATAGTAGTCATTTTGTAATGATGCACGTTACATTTAAACACCAATGCTTTCAAGTAATATATACTATTGACGAGAAATGCAAATATCCGTGATCTTTCTGTAAGTGTGAACTGTTTAGCATAGTTTCGAATAGTTCTGACCGAAGCAAACTTGCAATTGAACGATTAATGATTACAGAAACTGCAAGAATTTAAACGTCATTTTTGTTTTATATATATGACGTAATGTCGTACTCGTTATACGTGTACACTTGACGCACGCACTGTGTTGTATTGTGTTTACGCATTAAAAAAATTACTTACAAAAAATGGTTGACACTTTGTTGTCATTCTTATGTAAACGTCCGATGTTATACATTTATATTAGATTATTAAAGAATTATTTAAATTAAATAAACTCTTTTCAGATATATACTTCCAATATCCTTATTTTTAAAAAAGAAGAAGTTTATTACAGCTTTCTCCACATATTGTCTACAAACCCAAAACTATATACTGAATACGCATTTAAAGGTAACAGCAATAGTAAAAATGCTTAATATTTCTAATTAAGTATTTTTTTATATTGCTCTTAAACAGAGTATCGTGATGAATAATATTAAAAGTATACACTTCAATAAAATGTAGGAACTTTGCCACGTTGTAAGTGAAGATATTACTTTATATCAAAAACACGATCATACCTCAAAATAAAATTCGATATAAACTGCAGATTTATATCTCGCACCTGCTTTTTAACACAGTTGAGAATAATTTTCAATTACTATTTTTTTGCATTCAATCAATTAATTCTACCTTTATTAACCAGTTTCAATTAAGGTGAATACATCGAGGCCACTTAATCCCCAGAAGTGCTTACCTTGTTTTAGAAACATTCCATTGTATGAAAATAATCTAGTACTACAGCATTTTATTTTCTTCAGAGGTTATGCAGGAAAATGTTTTTATTGTTACCTCTTCGAGAATGAAAACATGCTTGGTGTAGTCTTTACTAAGTTTAAACGCCGGATTAAGAACATAAACAAGTTCTGCAATAAAGAAAATAAACGAGCACAGTGTAAATATGTATATTAGGTAATTAAATACATAACGTTTTGCTTTGTCCATGGTGTCAATGAAATATGCATTTCAGCGATTTACGTTACTTACTTCCAAATGCCTCTTTTAATTTATGTTTGAGTTATTGTCGTGTCAGTTTTGCCATTCCCGTGTCAGTTTTATCATTAATAAAAAGGCGGCGCAGAAAGATTGGTGCCCTGTTTAATGTGTGCTATAGTTCACACAAAAACTAGATGACTATTTATCTTGCTCGTTACCAGCACTCTTATTTTAATCTGTTACGATGACAGTTATGAAGAGTAAATTAATTATTCACATCGTTCCATTTGATAAACGACCTCTGCGGCTGATTGTTAAAACGGTGGTAAATATTAACTGAAGTAATGGGATTACCACAGTTATTTACATGGTAAAGTTAACGTCGAATATTTTCCTTTGTATAAATGATGGTTCCTGCGTGGTTACCGAGTGGTTACATTTTTTATACGATCGGCTGCAGGTTAAACGGTTACATTTTACTATTAAACGTGAAGAACTCGTTTACTATGTATACTGATACAGCGTTACCATTTACCAATAGAAGACAATACATATGTATACACATTATGTTAATATAAATGTTTCTGTGTTTAAATATAGAAAACTTCAGGATGTTGACTAGTTGTTTTACTTGATCTTTAGCCTTTTTTTCCCTCATGTTAAAGAATTCACTAACTTGGTAGAAAGTTAAAATACATAATTAAAAATATCACATGTGATATGTTGTTGTATGAGTCGTTTCGGGTTTTGCATCTCAGGGCAGGCACATTGTTGCTTGTCCAGGAAATAACTTGAAATATGTCAGACATATCAACATGAAACTTCATAGGTAAATCAATCATAGGTGGTCAGTGTACATCTACTCACACTTTTCTTAGTCGAGCACGTTTAACAGTATCGCGTTCTCATGTTAAACTGGCAAATGCCATTTTTGAATCAAAGGTCAGGGCTAAATCACCAAAAAATTATTTAAAACAAATCCCAACAAATGTATGGCGAAAGTTCACGAATTTAACCACACGATGCTCAAATGAACAGTCCAGCGACCTTGCTAGATGATCTGAATATTTAACCCATTTATGCCTAGTGGTCTCTCCCATCCTTCTAAATTGGATCAATTTATTTTCAAAATTAGGGATGTCTAGTATATTTATTTCTATATTTAGAATATTTCTCACAGAAATTCCTTTAAGCAAACAGCGCAGACCCTGATGAGACGCCGCATCATGCGGCGTCTCATCTGGGTCTACGNAAAAAAAAAAAAAAAAAAAAAAAAAAAAAAAACATTATTGTTTGAGGAAAGTGTACTCACAACATAAGTAATACAACAACTTTCCCAGATAAGCTGTTTGTGTTGATAATTAAGAAAGCAATGGTTTTACAGGGAACATAATATTTAAGAGTCTTGAAATTTTACGTGATCCCTAACTGTTAAGTATGTGGAATGTTTAGAAACAATCATGACCGAAGTCAACATGAAAATAAACCGATGACGGAAACTGTTAGATAGTACTTGACGAGAGTGCAAATCGATTTCAGATATGTTTAAGAAGATGGGAAAAGACGCGATTCATCACTTTGTACGTGGATTTACGAACATTTTATGGGGTATGGAAACATTCTCGTTATCTCTAAATGTCGCTAAACCATACCAAAACAGCCTCACTAAAGACAGTAATGATATTTTTTAATCAATCAGTGTTCTATTCGTTTCTGCAAACAATGCATGTATGCTGCTCTTCACGTAAATTCGACAACTGCTTTGAACAAAACTATTGAGATAGAAAGAAATATTGTGCGCACGATTTTCACAAAATACAATATCATCCATAAATTGTTTTGTATTATACCTAGTTTTCAATATGAATTGCATTTTCATAATAAGTTACGGTTTGAACAACATCAACTTTCTTCCTGTAAACTTTAATATGAAGAATTATTTATTTACTAAAACTGCTTTTGAATTAAAAAGCATGCATCAAAAAGAGAGTTTTGCTTACATATATCTTTGAATTCGATAGTACCCTAAGATGACGGTGGGTGGTCTGTATAAGATTAATTAATTTATAGTTCATGGATGTAATGCGATAGGAATAGCGATATGTTGGAAGGTACTAGATGTTTATATTAGACGCCCACATATTTTCGCTTACACATATGGTAAGTAGAACTTTTGCCGTTATATTTACTGTATTACTTTCTACATTCGTTTGAGTTGATTCGTTTGCAATCAATAAAGTAATTTATATCTATTTTGTTTTGGAAGCCTATGAATTTGAGGCCAAGCCGTATAAAATAAAATATCATGGACGCATTATTAATATTAGTTTCAAGTTTCAAAGTTTATTGGTTATCTGACAAGCTGCATTTGGCAAAATACATATAAACAAACGAAATATCGCCAAGACAGAGAATCATACAATATAAAGAATTCACAGATATGACATTCAATACACGTTTGCATAATTTAAAATAATGCGTATGACTATATAGCACAGTTAAGTGGGTACACATCCGATTATAAAGCAGCTAGACGATTTAAATCCTCATATCTAAGTTTGAAAGCTTCTACCAAACATTTTGCAATAATATTCTTTTTTACAACATTTTTGAGAGACAGCATTGATGCGTATCTACTTATGGTAGGCCAGGATTTCCTGACATTATATTTTATTTGCCATTCATTATAAACTACACATTATGAACAACATTGTTGCTATGAAAACAACTCAATGCTCTGACAATTTTAATGTAAATTCGTGTGAAATACGAATCACAAATTGTATTGTATATACGCTGTTGTTTGTATTTATTTCGGCGCAATTTTTTTTTTCATAAAGTTCATAAGTATGTCATCGTTGAACTGCAATGTAAAATTGCTAGTATTTCAATGTCTATGTTTTCATATTTGTGGCGTGTTCTGAGAAAACTGGGCAAAATGCTTGTGCGTAAAGTGTCATCCCAGATTAGCCTGTGCAGTCCGCACAGGCTTATCCGGGACGACACTTTCCGCCTAAACTAGATTTTCGCTAAGAAGAGACATCATTTAAACGAAAAATTCCATAAAAGCGGAAATTGTCGTCCCTGATTAGCCTGTGCGGACTGCGCAGGCTAATCTGGGATGACAATTAACGCACAAGCATTTTGCCCAGTTTTGTCAGAACACCCCACATTTGTCCTCATTTCACATAACTGTAGGAGTATGGCCATCGGCAGTAGTTGTCCAAGTAGATTTATACTTATTGTCGCATGGGTAGAATTAAAAAAGAGGCAAGAGGACAGCGTATGAAGTCGCAGTTTTGTACGCTTTATATGAAATCAAACTCCGATCACAGTCAAGTGCAAACTGTTAATCATAAATGGAACCGTGATAATGGCTAAACAAATACGTGTATATATAAGGGGTTGTATCTGTAAAAAAAACATGTTTATGTGTGAATCAGTCGAAGAATTTAACAATCGATTTGACTGAATACATTAATACACGTGACTCTTACACACATCATACGAGGCAGCATTTAATCCGAAGTGTAACGAGCCTCGCTCTGTGAAAAGGATTTGAATGCATGTGCGTTAAGTGTCATCCCAGATAAGCCTTTCAGTCCGCACAGGCTAATCAGGGACGACACTTTCCGCTTATATGATACTTTTCGTTTAAATAAAGTCTCTTCTTGACGAAAATCCAGTTCAGGTGGAAAGCGTCGTCCCTGATTAGCCTGTACGGACTGCACAGGCTTATCTGGGACGACACTTTACGCACATACATTAAACCCCATTTTCACAGAGTGAGGCTCTTATCTTTCCTTACGAAAGAGCATGTGGATTAGATTCTCGCATGTCTGAGGCTGTTCTGCGGATATCGGAAATGTTGATGTATTTCATTCTTTGTCAATCTTGTCTGATAACCATTGTAATGTCAGGGTCCGACGGCAGCTAATTGATGTGTAGGCGACCGGAAGAAAAAGAACGGCATCAGACAACGCGATTCACAATCTTTCTTAACATAACAATAATGGGAACAAGATAATGCTGGTAGTGGGTGTTTTGTTCTTTGAACAACCTTGAATAGAATCGTGTTACTTGTGTTGTGGTTACTTTACAAACAAAGGTTTTTGTAACATAATATTGTATTGTTTGTAATACTTTAACAAAATGTCGTTCCCGTTGTTGCGTTTTTTGCAATATTTTAGATGTATGTAGTTGATACAAAACACATAAAAAGTTATTTGTATTATAATTTAAAAGTTTCTGATCTTTGTCAGTTTTTCTTAAATATTTATATCATGATCACTTATTTTTTGTAAAATTCTGTAAATAGGTGTTTGCTAAATCGCTTGTTACAAAATCAAGTAAATGTTCTTTTAATTCGTTTAAAGAGAACGAATGAATTTTATCTTGACATAACTGTAAAACAGTTTATTCTAAGCTTTACTGGAGGCTGAAAGCATGTTCAATAACATTTTGCGGAAGTGTCAATTACTCAGTTGCTAAACAGAGATTGGAGCCGCCTTTCAATGTGAGAAAGGTGTGTTTTCCATGTATGTGAAGTAATTTGATTATGTTATGTAACCGTGTCCTGTTATGTGAACGTTTGTTCTTCTTGCACTCTCACTAGTTTATTGATCACATCATCTTTTCCCTGAGCAAATGGGATTTAAGCTATTGTTATTACCGCAATACCAATCAGGAGACGACGATTAGGAACAGAAAACAGAGGAATCCAATGAATAATCGCATTATCGTATAATGAAATAACTACTGTAATCAAATCATCTCAGGCGACGACAAACAAGGGTCATTGGTATTTCTGAGGCACAGTTATATAAACAGATATAAACAAGTTTGATAGCAAAACTAGATAATTAGTAAATACGTACTTAACACGTTCATTTGACCTTTCAATTAGCACGGTTGCCTTGTTGAATTTATAATTTCATGTTTATGTGTTATTGAAAACGGGCAAATAGCACAAGTAATGTTTTCGTGAACAGTTCTTTGTCGAGGAAAATTCAATTGTGTGTTAGAGAACTAATGAGATTAACGTTTCAATTGGAACTAATACTAAAACACGTGACTGACATACAGGCTGTGATATGAAAACGTTTAATGCGAAATGCATATGCGTTTTACAGTGACATTTATTTTAGTTAGTTAGTTTAATTAATTTCTCATTAATGTTTAATTAAATTGCTTGTTGTTTTCAGTTGGAAAACATGGAGACGATACACAATGGAAACGTACTTCTGATATTATTATGTTTTCTTTGATCAGTGTATATGCGAAATACAGATGTTAACTCTCACTTTCCCAACTGTTCAATCGTGTATATTACTTAATGCTTCCACTTCAACATGAGCATCTCAAATTTTGTCTATGTTGGGTTATCATTTTACACAGTGTCCTTGTAAACCCCTAAGCTCTGTGGCCATTATGCAAACAGGTGTTCCGTTTCAGATCTGATTTTGAACGCACAGAAAGCTCACGCATTCCAGAGAGACACGTTATTCCGCATCGGTTATGATAGCAATCGCCTGTACGTGGATTGCTTCATGAGACACCACCGCAGGAGAGACAGTTTGGAACAGAAAGTACGCGGTATGTCAAATATCCCATCTAAAATATTATTTTATAACAACTTCCTGTATACGCAATTCGTTTAATAAAACTTGCTAAACACGATATTATACAAAGAACATATTATGTACCTACTCAGTTGATTTAACTGGCGCTTTTACGACATAAACTTAATTCCGAGAGGAAAATAGATTCTAATAACGTACGAGTATAATTATTATTAGATCCGCGGTCACTACCGGGATGCGTAAACCTTACTTCTTGCATCAAGGTGCGTCGGGCTTACGACGACCGTGAATGTTTCTTTACAACGGGAAACAACGAAACTGACATAAGTCAATGGCGAATTCTGTAACATTTGCACGAGCTGGCATGGTCTTCTTCACTTGGACAAATGCGCGGATGTATGTCATTTTGCTTACTTTAGATACCCTGACGAACATATCGACCGCATGTGCACGTGTTTTAATACCTTTGTTGCTGTTTTTTTTTGCACGAGATTATGGCATTCTTGAAAATAGAAACGGTTATAAACTCACATTGTAAAACCACGCATTTAATTCAACAAAATATACCCGGCTCAGGAACGTCTAATGCATCATTCGCAGAATCACTTGCATGGTTGGACAATAAACAAACATGCGTTAAGCGTGAGGTGACCGCGCGTAATGCACAACGCATGCAGTGTCTTGCGATCTCAAAGCTATGCGGCTGGTCTGCGGTCTAAGTTTGACGCAGTGGAATGTGGACCAAGGTGTAAATAAAATCATAACTATGCTTGATATAAACTGTTTTTCAGTTAATACTTACAGTATATTCTTTAAAACAATGAAAAAAAATGGATAACGTTTACCTTAACTATACCAGCGGATTCTAAAGCGGTTGGCGCGAGGATACTTTATTGTAACGTTTGTAAATGTCTCTCCCCTAGACCCCCTTACCTTATATACGGCTTCTTCATATACATTTTGTACTACGGATACATTGCAACTTAACTATAGAATTGTCCATAACCTACCCACCTTACT
Organism: Dreissena rostriformis; assembly: GCA_007657795.1. Classification (NCBI taxonomy): domain Eukaryota; kingdom Metazoa; phylum Mollusca; class Bivalvia; order Myida; family Dreissenidae; genus Dreissena; species Dreissena rostriformis. The sequence continues at coordinate 150,619 of VMBQ01000279.1, forward strand.
ACACTTTAATACCTAGATAATACGAGCATTGATTTTAAATCCCCCTCCCCCCCCTGCAAACATCAATATACCAAAGTCATGGATCCAGTCCCTTTAGAATAAAACAAAAACTATTTCCTGTGTGCTGCAATACCATTTCCGAATGGTTGCATTGTCTTCCTCGTTTGTTATACAACGAAATCGCCTCCCAATGGGGGACATCCTATGTGATTAACCATGATTGGTACTATATGTTACATTCAAACTGGTTTAATATTTCTGTTGTGCGTTCCAAGCTCTCTTATTTCAGACAGTACTTGCCAGTTAAGAAATCATTCACTTTGTTAATGTTGGTTTAACTCGTCTCTATATGGCCAAGAAATAAAGAGAAATTGGTGTGTCACCCTTACACGTTATATCTGCAATTCTAAATGATTAACATTGTGCGCTCTTGAATGTAGATGATAATACCTACGAAAACAAAAATTGCTGTCAACGCAGCCTTCATTGTCAATAACATGATATACGAGAAAAACGCCTTCATTGACTTGCTGGATTGAGGGAAAAAAAAACATTAAGACGCATTCTAGATAACTATCATGTAAACGCTAATGAGCACCAGCGCTGTCGCTAATGTGGACTTCGTTACGATCACCATTAGGCAGTTCCGTGTAATTGGATGCTGAAAAAATCATTAACGATCTATTTTCAAAAAGCAACAGAGGAAGATAATGGTTGTATGATTGATATTCTCAGATGAGCGTTGTGAGTATTTTCGTTGCACGGAACAGAATATATGACACATTTGGAATAAACAGTTCCTAAAGTTTGCGTTCAGTTCTTTTGTCTCTTGCAAATTCATATCACAATATGTATTGAATGTGGTTAAAACATTTAAAATATATATTTATCTATTCCGAATTTGATCGCTCATTGATTTTACATGTTTCTTACAATTGTAGAGTGAGACTTTAACTTTAAATACCCGTATCTAGACTGTTGTATCAGTACATCACAAACTTAATAAGAGCAAAAAAAACTCCTAATAACGTGTGTGTGCTAATATTCTAATATATAACAATGTGTCAATTATTTATATACTGTGTTGTCCAAACGGTAAAACAAAATTAAATATGGTCCAACAACCAGACATACATACATGCCTCCATCCATATCTTCTTAAATGACAACGATATATATAATGTAATTCTAATTACGCAAACTTATTGTCTAAAACTAAATTCTTTGTATTAAATGTCCATGAAAATGTATATTTGCATATCAGACCGACACATTGATTATTGTTGAGTATTCATTGTAAAATTTTATTTTTAAGTTTTAATTTTCAGTTTTATGTCAATCGCGTTCATTTGGAAGAAATATACACTGTTTAAATTTCCCCTGAACCTTAACTGAATGCGAAAGTATACCTTTGAATACTTTGTTGCAATATGCAGAACAAGTATCTATAAATTAACAAGGCCAATTTTAACATAATAGCGGCCTCATTCACTACGTTATGCATTGATAAACCTTATTTATTTTGTCTGAAAGTGAAGACTGTTCTGAAACTGTGTTTGGCCTTGTTGTTAATGTTGTATTGGCTAAACAAACCTTAAATAATAAATTAAACTTATACACACTGGAAACACAGCAACAGATAGTTTGAACATACATCAAAGGCTTTCACAGGGGAATAACTCGATAGGTGTTTACGTTCTTGATTTCCCATCGAGCACCTCTTAACATTCATTATCGTATTAAATGAGCATGCTGATTCTATCTATCCTACACTTCGAGCATACTTACCTATAAACACATGTATCATGGTCATCTTAACCAATAACAAAAACCATAGCAACGTTTACGAATATTTCAAGTGCGTAAGTATCAAAATGAAATGCAAGCTGCGGTCAGTTGTATGTTTGTGATCAATACTATCATGAATGCGTATATTACATATGATGTGAACATACTTCATAACGAGGGAATCAATATTTAGTTTCAGATGAATTAGTGCAAGTATCAGGACTTTATTGAAATTCAGATTTAAAAGAAAAGTTCAAGAGTGGATGGAACTTGCAATATTGCGCTCTACCGTACCAGAGTACACGAAACATGTTTGATTACGATGGACAGTTTGTCTTACGTATCTCTATTCTTCGCAGGACATTTTCAGGCACGCAGGACACACGAAATTTTGGTTAAAATAGTAATTCAAATATAAAAAATAACATTATTTTCAACTAGAAAACGCCAAGTCTCTTGGCTCATGCATATTATCAATGAACAAGCATGTCCCTGTTTCAAACAGATGGTTGTGTAGTCTTAGTCATTGTAGCGATATGTCTTTGAAGTTATTTACTTTAAGTCTATATAAATCACGTGACGCCTGGAACTTCACCAGTTTTGACCTTAGAAACAAGATTTAATCAAACTTAGGCGAGAACCACTAGATAATGTTATACACAAAATATTTGACTTCTGACCCTTGCGGTATCAGAGAAGACGATTTCTTGAGTGGTAATTTTAAAAATATATAAAATGCTCCGGTGACCTACATATGCAACGGACCGGAACGATTTAAGAATCTTTGAAAACATTTCACCCAAGGATCGTTCATATAAACATTTCCACAAAAATGCTCAGTGGCTCAGGAGAAGAAGTTGTTATAATAAAACGTTATCAGATGCACTCATGCACGGACTGACGGACGACGCCCGGACGATGGTCATGATGACGAAATCTTAAAATTTCCGCAGTATCATCATGTACTCAGATGTGCTAAAATATGAGCAGTCTTATATCAATACATTAAGTTTAATGAAAAGGACACTATTATAACATGTTAAGGACAAACGCATGAGCTTAGTAATATATAAAGTCATGTATGTATTGTTTACTTTACATACACGTAAAAAACAAAGTTTTGCAAGTTCATTACACGGCTCGCAAAATAACAGTTACAACACTCAACTTTCGTCTCACACGCTCAAAATGAATTCATCGTCCTTTAGCCGATCTTCTTATTTATTTCGAGATGCCAGTTAATATGTCTGTACTTATGCTTGAAGATGATGTAATTAGATGTAAACTGCATTTCGAAAATGCTAACTGAATACAATTACTGTAATTTTAATTGTATTCTATTTCAATAATGGTGCTATCTTGCATGCATGTTTTAGGTGTGAAAGATGTAATGAAAGCATTTTAACAGGATTCAATTAAAATTGCATTGCACGGCAATTTCAAAAAGAGTTATACAAGGCAGTTATTGGAAGATGAATATCTTGATCAACAATTTATAATGCTAGATACAATGGGTATAACCATATCCCTACCAGTTTAAATATCCTATTGATTTGATTTTACTTCGTTAGTTAGGGTAGATTTCCGTATATGCTTAAGGCAAAACCTTTTATATACACCAATAGTGACTCCTCAGCACAATCATAATGACTCTAACTTAGATCTTTTGGTTAACAATATTTGGGCCAAGTTCGAAAATGCTTCCACTCTGTTGAAAAATCGTTACTGGAGTGGATTGACCGGACCATGAGTATGACTATTGTATGCCATTATCAGCTTAGAACAGTTGCGTTATTTTGGGCCTCAGATGTGCACCTTAGAGAATTTGGCCCTTACCTTAATTTTTGCCATCGTGGACTTCATTGATTTATCAAACAATTTAACCGATCAATAACTTGTTTTAAAAGATCTGTTTAAATATGATTCGCTAATCTTGTTTAATATATAATATTGCTTGTTTGTTTTTGTTGCGCCCTAAAGTTGCAGTTTAAACGTCATTTTGTAAAAGTTTTTCAGAAATAAGTTCATTCTTGTTTTGGATATTGCAAGATATACGTCCTGCGAAATTTGTCTGAAAGCGATTGACAATTTCTTTTTAGGTCTGCGCAATTGTTTTCCCTCACTTTATCATGATTTCGTCGACATTGCAAATAAGCTTTTATATTGTTTACCTGGAAAGATGTAATATGTGTGTTGTAGTAGATAAGTAATTAACGGTAAGTATTTAATGCAGCACGTATACTCGGCTTGTAGTTATGGTATATTTATTGACAAACGTAGTACTAGAATTCAATTACTAAGTAAAATACGTTTTGCTTCTAGCATACGAGCAGTTTTCATTTAATTCATGCATGAGCATCATAGCAGTTATCGAATTAGAAGTGAGAATAAGGGTAGTAATACTCGTAACAAAAAAAAAGGAATATGGTCCACGTGCTGAAGGTGTAGTAGCAGATCATCTGTTTGTACGTTTGATAATATCACTGCGATCCGAACAAATGAGGATGCAAAACTACTATATTTGCTTGCGTATGCCTGAACATTCGCTTAGTATGTTAAAGTCGATAAAATATACTTCACAAACTACTATCGGTACATCAGTTTGTAAATCGGATCTGTATAGGGATTTATACACGCGATGTAACTGAATACATCGGAAATGTTGATGTGTTTTATTCTCTGCCAAAAGATTACAATTGCAATGTCAGTTTCTGACATCACCTAATTGATGTGTAAGAGACCGACATAAGAGAAAGTGCGTGGAGTCAGACAACGCGGCTCACAAGCTTTCGTCATTTGAAAATAATTAGAATTGATGTTTGTTCTAGTATTACAGTCTCCGAATGTAGCAGTAGCCTTTTATTATCAAATCAACATTAACCTGAAGTTTGTTTTTGTTTAAGATAGTGTATTCTTAGATGATGGTACATAATTATAAAGTCATTAGTGTAACAATATATTTGTTCATTTGCGAGTATATTCTTCAAAATAAGCAGCAACAATATTGTGTTCATATTTCTGATTGATTATGAATTCTATTCCATTGCTGCATGACGGCCTTTATTATTAACGGGCACTGCTTTAAACAAAACATCTTATCTTCTTCTTCAATATCATATTTACTATTTGTGCATACGTTTGTACAGCTATATACCCTTTTCTTTACGTTATAACCTCTATCATTCTTCGTGTGAATTTTAAAGTATACCTTTGCTGTACGCTCTTTTGTACACTTATTTTTGATGATCAATATCAACATTTATCATGAAACTATTAGAACAAACAACGGTTCCCACATCTTATAAGAACAGAACACCATTGAATCAAAACAAACATTACACTGAAGGCAGATCAAAAGGATGATGGTAAAAACATTGACCTATAAGAGTTTGCGTTTTTATTTCTACTTGAAAAACCAATAGTTTCTTGTATGCTTATTATCGTGACTGAAAATACATACACAAGACCAATGTGGAAATACAAAGCGCATCTAATTTGAGTCATTAGTTGACGGATTTTACAAATATTGTCATATAACATTCCATATACCATTTGGGATTATGTTTAAAGTGCTTATATTCTAAATCCTATAAAAACAAATGGATGAGAGTAAATGCATAATTATTGCAGAACTACAATACTCAATGGGAAAAAAACTAAATGCATTTCTTGCAAACTATGTAAATAGTTTCTGTCATAATTGTGTTACATCTATATTTTCTTCTTCGTATATTGACTGAGTGTGTGTCTGTGGTGACTTAAAATATGATCACTTGCTTTGTTTCAGTTCTCAAATCGAACGCCAATTAAAAACGGGTGCTTTCCAGAGTGACGCGTTTTCTGCATCGATCAAGATAGGTTCCTTTATGAGCTCAGTCAGACACTATAGAAACCACGTAAGACAAAACCGGCGGTTTCTAGTTATATCGGTCAGCATTCCGATTGAAGATCAATATAATCACAACTAAGCTGGCGTTGTGTTGACGGACGACCATACCTTGAATAGACAGCTAGAGTTATTGTTGATAAGGTGAAGGGTTGCTGCTGTTACATAATATTTATCATATATATACGACTGATGAGGATAACGTCGTGTAAAGACTGTGTTTGTTTTATCCTACGGGACTGTGTTAATACTATTTATAAATATTATAAAGTGTGAGGGTATTCAAGAGAGATTTAAAAAAGTGTAAGGACATCACTATAAATAAAATGGATTGTGATAGTGTTACTTCATCGTATTGGTTAAAAATCTGAGAGTAACATACATGGTAGACAGATTATAGTTGTATTTATTAGAAAGTCAGCTTTACCAACGATGATGTCGCAATTAGATTCTTGCGCGAATTCTACAAATATCACTGCACTGGACGCTTCAACGCCTAAATACATAGATGTGGCGACGTACAATCGTCTTCAAGATTTGAAGGCAAATTACGCGCATGTTCACGGATATCTCAGTACAGCGGTGTGTTTAATAGGTATTTTAGCGAACATCGCTAATGTTGTTGTACTCAGTAAAAAACACATGCGAACGTCTACAAACATAATTCTGTTGTGGCTGGCCGTGGCGGATCTTTGTACAATGATTGAGTACGTTACGTTTGCACTACAATTTTATGTTTTCAAAGAGGAGGGAATGCCGTCAGTATTTCACACAAGGACTTACGGATGGATGTGTTATCTGCTGTTTCACGCAAATTTTAGTTTAAGTATGCATTCAATATCCATCTGGCTAACAATTATGCTTGCCACGTTTCGGTTTATTTACATTTTCATTTACTCACGAGCTAATAAGTATTGCAGTATACGGCACGCGAAAATGGTAATTTTGATAATATACATCAGTGCTGTTTTATTGTGTATACCAAACTATCTTTCCAATTACTGGGAACGCACTAACGTAACAAACACCGTAAGTGGAGAAAACGAGACCGTGTATACGATTTCTCAACGCAAAAACGGGCTTTATATACACATATTCGACATGAATTACTGGATTCAGTCAATGTTAATCAAGCTGGTCCCATGTTTGCTTCTGACAATTCTTACTATCATGCTGATTGTGGGTCTTCGAAAAGCGCATCAGAATCATGTTCAGCTTAAATCCCAAGGAATGCGCAAGGATGATGTAGAGAAGCACCATGAACACTACCGCACAACCGGCATGCTATTGGCAGTAGTTATTCTATTCTTGATAGTTGAGCTGCCCCAAGGAATTATGACCTTGCTAATGATCTTCATGCAGGAACTGTATAATGAAGTGTATAACCCTCTTGGGGATATCTTCGATATTGTTGCATTGTTGAATAACGCTGTTAATTTTGTTTTGTATTGTTCGATGTCAAAGCAGTTTAGAGATACTTTCATCGCAACGTTTTGTAAATGTTGTACTTCAGACGAAGAAAGAGAAAAGTGGATAAACAAAACTTTGATCACACAACGCAATGGAGCCTCAATAAGAAAGCTATCCAAGCCGCATGACAATGGATCGCTCGGTCAAATGGTTTAGTGACCGTGACAATCGGAGATGAAATGGGTTATCGTGGAGACAGTTAAAAAGACAATATCATCTTGAAAATAACTGTCTTCAAATCACGATGCGCATGTTTCGTTCGACGTCAAAATCATAATGTGTAGTAAAGAAACTGTTTTAGATTATATAAACATTTGTGAAAGTGTACTTGTTCAATGTACAAACTCTGATATCGATACACAGATATAGTCTGTGTATGCACTAATATCGAACACAATTTAAAGTTTGATTTAGGCGGATACAATAGTTGTAAATATGTGAGTAATATATATATATATGAACATCAACTCAACATCGTGCTAGTGAGTTTGGTACATGTATCACATTTACATTTTGCAATGCCCAACGCTTATTTAGGAATATATACATGTATATATGTATAAATAAGCGTTGGGCATTGCAAAATGTAAATGTGATACATGTACCAAACTCACTAGCACGATGTTGAGTTGATGTTCACATTATATTTTAAAAATCATTTCTTTTGTTGGTGGTTAATTGATAAATTATCAGTATTTTATAATAGGTATGTGAAAATAGCATATGCGTATACGTTTGTTAATGTTTCGTATGATTTATGTGTACATATAATTTTATTAAGACTGTTTTATGTTAATTGTTGCTCTAGTTGGATTCGACACCTTTAAGTTATCGATTTAGTAAGTAATCATAGTGCGAATTAAATTTGTGACATGAATATAATTCTATCGATATCAAGTTACTGTTCTATTTCTATTTGAAATGATGCATATTGTGGCGATGTTAAATGTACAAAGTTATCCTTATCATTGAATGCATTCGTTCCTTTATTTTCGATATTCGAACAATTCTCAATAGTATCTCTGAATGTCACTGCGGTTTGTTCAAACTTAACAATGCAGGTAATTTAGCCGTTAAAAAGGCAAATCGATTTAATTGTCCATGAACATAAACTGGTATTGGAAAAAATTATGGTATATTTAGTTACACTTAGCTATTGATGAGTCATTTCAAAAAGTTCAACACTATACAAATATTGATAAACGGTTCAAGTTAGATTCACATACGCGCCTTCAAACATCGTACATTTAATAAGAATTTCCATTAGCAATAGTGCGCATGCGTATAGATGTAAATCATGTACATTCAGAACACTAGTATTACTTCTGCTTATTTTCCCTCTACCGCGAAAAGCATATGTTTTAAATAAAAATAAACAATTTACATAGCATTTATAAAACATAGACCTCAAAATACAGCAATAATTATTTAATTATTTTTTTGGGCCGTATTAATCGCCGGTATATAATTTAAGCTTTACAAATCGGGCATAAATGAGCATTCTATTAGCCTTTATGTATTTTGTGTATTAAGTCTAAGCAGTGAATATTTTGCAATTTGTTTACAACAGGGTTCGTGATAATTCATGATAGTTCGATAAAGAACAGAGATAGCTAAATTGTTTTATGATTAACAGCAAAATTAGTATTTATAAAACAACACGTTCATAAAGTTATCCAAATATGAACACTTTTTAAGTATGCCTCAACATTGAAATAAATAATTATGCAAAGTCAAATATCTGTATTGAAGTAAGAAACTATATTGCTAATGTAAGTTTCAGATATGGTACAAACAATACATTATTGTCTTTCAATTGAGTTTATGTAAATAGCATATACATGTACATTGAACAAAGGTTTTCATTTGTGTAGCCATTGTTTATGTCAAACTGGAAAATCATACGATACATACCTTAGTCCATATGCATCTCTGTCTTTTTCATGTATAAACACTGTATATGGAATTACTTGTGTATACTGTGTTGTGTTCAATTGTTACCGATTCAGTGAATCCGAAAATTTGTCGTCGTAATGTTAAATTGTAGAAACGTATTAATAAAAGTAGTCACAAACCATTGTTTACATGTATTTAATTTCAAACGGATACAAGAACGAAAGCAGTCGCCACATTGATCTCCTCTTGATAACATGTACATGGATAATTATACCGCATTCACAAATCTAAATTACTATACAAGTTGTACGCGGAGCAAAGTAGGAGCAATGACATTTTTTACATGATGAAATCGATATATTCAACAGAAATGAATATATTTATCTACTTTACTGATCGTATTTTTGCATCTTATGACTTACCTAATGAAAGACCACCAATATGCATAGCTTTTTCTTCATCTTCCGGGTCTACCGGGCTAAGATTCAAATGACTTGCGATAGATTTGATATATTTTGTTCATTTATTTGTGAATGCCTTACACTTACTTTCGAGTAAATGTTAAATAATAGCATGCTCCCAACACAATGCATGGCAGTTATGTTCTATCATTGGGTCATATCGTTCTCTACAGAAACGCATGGCATGCATGTGCATGCATGATTGATAACGTGTAGGAAGTTTATCATACGAAATTGTTTAGACAATCGTAAAATGTAGAAACCTTTTTTAAAGTCAATGTCATAATTGCAAACGCATAAAGGATTATGATACTTATATTCTTATGGATTCAAATGGATTCAAATATCTTGATTCGGAAAATGCATATGTGTTCAATTATTTGACTTTAACATGCATGTTAACACAATGGTTTACTCGTTGAGCAAGATAATCGTTTTCAACAAGATTGTAGAAACAAAAAACTATTTATGACTTTACTAGCGAGACTCGTAATATAGATGCCGTAAGTGGCGATATGATGGTGCACTTATCAACATGCGTCTTTTCTCAAAACCATGCGTTATCGATTGCGTATTCGCTTTGATAAAAGGAAGTCAAACATACATTACCAGAAGAAATCCAAGTACCCATTAGGCAGTTTCTTGTAATTGGACATTGCAAAATTTCCATTCAGAATGTGTGTTTTTTTTCATAGGGTAACAATGAGATGGCTTTATGATTTATTATCCAAAATGTAATTTCCTTTATCATTTTAGGGAACGTTGAGAGCTAGGAGTATTTATATGGTACAAAATGTAATATATTACACATTTGCAAAAACCAATGCCGCAAAATTTAATTATTTATTTGCGCTGATTGCAAAACTAGGTAAAACTTATTAAATGAGACCCATTTTATTCGGTTTAATGATGAAATAAGTTTCTTACAATCATCATGACATTATAAAGCTAAAAAGTGTAGTATATTAAAACGCATAATGTTATTTGTGAACATACTGATTCCATAAGCCTACACATCGACCATACTTATCAATAAAAACACACTTGTCAAGGTCGTCTAAGCCACCATCAACGACACCAAAGTAACAGGATGAAAACATTTAGGTGCGTGAACATCACAATGAAATACAAGCTGCTTTCACGTGGGAAAAAATCCGGTATGTGTTTGTGGCATGTGCTAAGAATATTAATACGTAGCTGAATAAATAGGTTTCTAAATATTAGTGTTTAATCAATACCATATTGATGTTCCTGTAGAGTGATGCTAGTCTATTCCAATATATTATCAGTAATAAATAAAACGTTTTCAGATTGGTTTTATGAACTTTAGAAGAACAAATTTTTCCTATTAGTATTGTCTGATCGGTTATGTCGAAACAGCACGAATTAAAATATAGCGAATTGGAACCTTTTTTAATTTCAACAGAAGAGCTTGAAGTGCAATATAAACGAAATCTGTTGTTTCGTTACTCCTAACTGCAGTCTAAGAGGTTGTAGCGTTTACAAACGTTCACAACTAAAGCAAACTTGCAAATAAACTTGAAAATAATGAAGGAAATTGTTAGATAGTTCGTGACCAAAAAGACAAAATATTGTGGGAAGGTGGCGTCATTCCTCACTTTTCTATGTTGAATAACCATCAATAAGCTACTGTTTGCATGTTAAAAGACATTGTCTTACGTGCTAAGTATATATTCACATGAACACATATTTTCGTTAGAGATCCTAAGGTGTGCTTTTTTTTAAAAGATTAACTAAATCCATGTGCTTTTGTGTAGGATATGCTATAGGTATATATATATATATATATATATTTATATATATANTTTAATATTATGATCAATCTCGCTTAAACATGTGGTCAAAAGTAAGTTAAACGTTTTGTTTCATTTGGCATTATAAAGATTTCTTTCTAAACATTAAATTAACGATTGAAGGCATTTGTTCCTGTTTTTAGCATACCAATGTTAGTTTGTTTGCTTATAGTTATGCCAACCATTTTGTGCACACCATTGTCTTGCATGGATTGTAATATATATGTGTCAGGGGCCGGAGGCCTATATCACAACACGTGTTAGTAAAGTTCAAGATCTTCAACAAATAAAGAAAACAAGATCGGCGACATTACCTCCCTTTGCCTCAGTCCAACCGCATAACTAAACTAATTTGATTAAGATGAACATGATTTTACACGTGACTTAACATTCGCATACATAACCTTAACTATTCTAAGCAACCTTGTATTCCAGACTTAAACATTTTCAACCATAATGCATTGCGGTTAATACTATCAAAACATTTTAACATTGTGACGTATATAACATAAACACGTTTATTTTCATTCAATTAATTTTGAAAAAATGACATCAGTATAAAAATAGCATCAACAGTTAAATAGCCTTTTCTAAATCCGAATTGCGCATTCGAAATAATAGTGTTTTCATTGCAAAACGTTTCAATGCGTTTATTTAAAATCGTGGTAAATAATTTTGAAAAGCAGCTTACTAAGGTAATCCCTCTGTAGTTATTTACATCATTAACTGAACCTTTTTTATGCAATGGGATTATAACCCCTTCTGTCCATTTATCGGGGAAAAAGCCCGATACAAAACAAAAACGGTAAACACATCGCATGGGCAGATAAAATATCATTTCATTTAAGAAAATATTCATTCAACATTCAATCACTACCGGATGATTTTTTTTCGTTTTAAATGTTTAATCGCATTGCGAACTTCCTCAACAGATATAGGCAAGTCAAGTAAACAGAACTGCTAGAACTATTTGAACTTCTAGTTAAAGATGCGTTCAGCAAACAACTGTAAGAATTAGTAATATAAACTAGTCAGAGCGGTAATAAAAATGTGTAATTGCAATTTTATTTATATCAATACAATGTTTCATTAAAAAGTTAATATATCAAAGTTTTCCAAAAACGTGATTAACCCATTCAAGTTGCAAATACACGTGCGATAACACTATGTCGATATCACATTACAAATGCCAAACATAGTTTGCAGATTATGGAAAAGGGAGCTTAGACGTTATTTATGAGCTTATATTAGGTAAACATCGTATCGATACATGTTGCTCATTCCTGCCGCTGCGGATTAAATGGACGTAAATACAAAAATATAATCCAAAACTTATATGGTTAAGTATTAGCATTGACCGTTCCTATGGCGGTGACCCCAGCTTTATTCTACTATGTGTATATGTTGTTTCGTTTTGTGCCGTACTGTACCGTTTTGGCAATTGGTTCATTGCAATAAATAAAGGACCACAGAGGTGTGTATTATAAAACTGCAATACTGCTGCAGCTTCTGGAGTTTCACTTCTTCATATTAAAGTATGAATTCCCAAATCGTGCTGAATAAAGGATGCTTGTTTGTTGTTTTGTTTTTTTTTCACTGTTTATGTCATACGCTTTTTTGTAAATATTAGTATAGCAATAAGTGCATTTTTTATTTTAGTAATATGTTTATGTATTCCCCATGTTCTCCAATAGATATGACTGTGTTAGTGAAGCAGACGTGTAACTTAAAAAATCGTCTGAAAGCGATTCGCAAATATTGTTATGTTTCAATATTATTTCCCAAAATAGATCAGGATTTTGCCGATATTCAAATACATTTTACATTATTTCCCTAGAATTCTTTAATTTTCTTGTTGATATAAATACGCAATACACGGTTTAAAATTTTCTGCAGCATGACTTTATTTCTTCCATTTTTCTAACGCATGTCACATCAAACGCATCATTGAAACCACAAGAAATACGCTTAACATTAAACGTAGCCGTAGCATTAATTTACTATGTGATGGACGTTTATCTGCAATCGAACATGAATATACATGTATTTAATTGGTTCATAATCATCACAATAGCTATCGAATTAGAGGTTGTAATGACTGTTGTTATAAAATAGTATAGCTTACGCAGCACGGCTTCTAGAACTACAAGTAGATAGTCAGATGTTTAAATGTAGATACTAGTAGAATAAAATTGAAAAACAACATATTGGGATGCAAACCGTTTCAACAGAAATGAAACTTTGATGAGTAATAGGTATATGCGCATGTGTAAAAAGGCTTATTACCACATCGTAATTTAATAGAATGTCATAGTCGCTTAATGTTTTCTACCAAAACTGTAAATTAAGTTGGTAAAATCGTCCGGGGCTTTTTAACTTCATGTAACTGATTACATCATTACTCGTAAACAGTGAAAACACTGTTTGGAGAAAGCATTCACATCCCAATTGCGATGTTTCCATGCAAACATCGAACGGCCTGGGGATTGGATTCTTGCATGCTACAGGCTGTTGTGGATGTATTTCATTCTTGGACAATCACGTCTCATTACCATTGCTATGTCAGGGTCCGACGGCAACTAATTGATGTGTAGCCGACCGAAAAAGAATCGGAATCAGATAACACGATTTGCAGATTTCATAACAATAATGAATAGAAGAGAATTGCGTTGACTAATTGTGCGGGTATTTTGTTTTATAAACAACCGTGTATTTATATTTGGTCTTGCATTGGGGTTACATTACTTAACAAAAGGCATTTGTTATCCAATTAACGTTTACATGAAGTTTCTAGGTGTTATATTTATTTGCACATTGATGATGGACGATAACTTAAAAGAAATCATACGTTTAATAATATTTGTTCATTTTCGAGTGCATAACTGAACATATTTTGCAACAATAGTCTTTTTCTGTACATTATGAATTGTAATTCCCTTGTTTCAGGTTCAAGTTTATTAATGTGCAATTCGATTACAGAGGAATTAACAGAAAACTCTGCTATACATTAATTTTCGTTTACGCTAGAAATATATATATTTGCCATTGGAGGAAGTGAGTAACATATATGTTCCTCTTTTACAATATCATTCTTGCGATATATGCATGCATATATGTAACGATAGAGCTTTTCCGAATCGTGAACAAAACACTGACAAGCAATGCAATCCAAGGACATGACAACATTTACCACGGAACTATCAAGACATTATCCGATGACAACAGGTCTTAATAAGAACAGAACACGCGAGCAAACCAAACATTACAACGAAAGAAAATCAATAGCTTCGCAATAGCGTTTCCCATCGGCTTGCAAAAACTACTCGCTTGTATGCAAAAGATGTTAACCTGGAACAAAAGATACATACGAGACCAAAGTGGAAATACAAAACGTAACTAGGCAACCTTGCGGTGACGATTATAACAGATGATGCCAAACACAATTAACGAAACGCAGTTGGGTTATTTTTCTCGTGCCCTTAAAAGTGTGTTTAGCTGTTTGTTGAAACATATGCTAATATAAATTAAAAACAACGAAATAAAGGTGTTCTTCATATCAATAATTTCCTTTATGGAGTATTACTTTAAAAAAATCAATGATTTCCAAATCTCATTATTTTGTTTACATCGACTATTAAATACACATATGTGCGCATTGTATTGATCAACTTTACATGTGAAACTACTTTGCAAGGAACGCAACGTTTGATTGATGCTCGTACTAAAGCGCCATATTGGTTAAATTTTATTGTAAATAAAACAACCTCCAACATAAAATCTAACAGCTTAGCTTATTCCAATATGAAAACAATAAGCGGCGAACGTCATGTATGTTTTGCTCTCATCCTGTTTTCAGTGAACAGCTGGGATTGTTGGTTTCATTATGGCCACTAAAATGAAACAATGTCAAAACAGCATAATAAAATACATAAAGGAACCATTCATCTCCGGCGATGACATACACACGTCACGTTTATTTTGGATACAATACATGCAAAGAGCTTTATTAATGAGTTAAGTCTTTTTATTGCAAGAAATTGACGGGATGATACTAGGAGTTGTAACCCGACATACTAAAACGCATAGAGTATATGTTATAAAATATATTACTATTATATTGGAAACAAAATAAAAATAAAAATCTTTAAGGCGAGACATCGCGATTATTAATACCTTAAATGTTATATCGTACTTTACAAAGTTGTGTTACTGTCCATTGCAAAGGTTCATAATTGTATATCATCATAACTGTGTGTAACTGGCAAATAAATACATCAACAGTTTTTAATGTATGTATTGAATGATTTTTTTTTAATCGTTATGAAAGTAGTAACGAAGCGAAGTCTTACAGTTTCAATACCATTTGTATTGTTTATTGTAGATTTAACAACAAAAGCTTGCTTTGTTTGTATGCTAATACCACGTGCGTCTAAAGTTAATACGGACGTTGATCACTATTGCCTTTCCAAATGTGACAAAATGGATGCCTATACCTTGGGATACTATAAAGAAGTCATTTGCTCTGACTGTGAAATGAGAAATTGTCGCATTTAGTTCTGAATACAATTGTTTTGTAACAACACTTTACTGGAAACTTAACAGTGCTTGAATCTATATGTCTTCAAAGCAATATTGTCTATGTTTCCTAAGCACGCCTACTGTTGTCGGGGAGTCTTTTTACTTTACGTTTGTTCACATTGTAAAATAATGATGCGATAATTTATTTTGTTTCAGTTCTCAATTGCAATGCCAATTAGACACAGTGGCGTCCAAGAGCGACGCATTTTCTGCTTCGATCAAGATATAAATCTCCTTGACGTTATCAGCAACGAACGAAACGACAGTTACTGGTGACAGTGGTCAGAATGTCGATTGAAGATCAATATAATCACAACTTAGCTAGTGTTGAGTTGACGGACTGAAATGGATAGTCAATGCTATTGTCTCGTTGAAGGTGAAACGTTTTTACTGTCACATTGTATTGATAATATATGTGTATATACTTCAGTTTGACAGATGGTGACAAAGTCGTGTAAAGAATGTTCTTGCTGTGCTTAAACGGGATTTATACTAGTGGTAAACATTACACCGTGATGGTATTTGTTAGAAAACTATAGTATACAAACATTATACCGTGATAGCATTTGTTAGAAAACTATAGTATACAAACATTATACCGTGATAGTATTTGTTAGAAAACTATAGTATACAAACATTAATATCTGTACGATGGACCGTGTTATCCTTTCTTTGTCGAGTTGTTCAAGAATCTGAAAGGAACATATATTTTCTGGATTTCAAGTTAAGCGCTTACGCTAAGAGCATGTAATGAAATTTAATACAATAAAATCATCAGTGAGTAAGCTTTTCACACAATTATGTCACAGAAAGATTTTTACCCGAATTCTACAAATATGACTCAAATCGATACGACAATGCCCAAATACTTGGACGTGGCGACGTACAATCGTCTTCAAGATTTGAAGTCAAATTACGCGCATGTTCACGGATATCTCAGCACAGCGGTGTGTTTGATAGGTATTTTAGCGAACATCGCTAATGTTGTGGTGCTCAATAAAAAGCACATGCAAACGTCTACAAACATCATACTCATGTGGCTGGCCGTTGCCGACCTATGCAAAATGATTGAATACGTTACATTTGCACTGCGCTTTTATGTGTTCAAAGAAGAGGGAATGCCGTCGATTTTTCACAGTCGAACGTATGTATGGATGTGTTATCTGCTGTTTCATGCCAATTTCAGTTTGAGTATGCATTCTATATCCATCTGGCTAACGATACTTCTTGCCACGTTTCGGTTTATTTACATTTTCCTCTATTCACGAGCAAAAAAGTATTGCAGTACGAGGCACACGAAGATGGTAATATTGACAATTTATATCAGTGCTGTAATATTGTCTATACCAAATTATATTTCCAATTACTGGGAACGCGCTAACCTAACAAACACCGTTAGCGGAGAAAACGAGACCATTTACATATTTTACCAACGTAGCCACGGGCCTTATTCTTACATATTCGATATGAATTACTGGATTCAGTCAATATTAATAAAGCTTGTCCCATGTGTACTTCTGACAATTCTCACCATCTTGCTAATCCTGGGTCTACGAAAGGCGCATCAAAATCACGTTCGGATTAAATCCCAAGGAATGCGCAAGGATGATGAAGAGAAGCACCATGAACACTACCGCACAACCGGCATGCTCTTGCTAGTGGTTGTTCTATTTTTGATAGTTGAGCTGCCACACGGAATTCTAAAGTTGCTGATGATCTTCATGCAGGAACTGCATAATGAGTTGTACAATCCTCTTGGGGATATCTTGGATATTGTTGCATTGTTGAATAACGCTGTTAATTTTGTGTTGTATTGTTCGATGTCAAAGCAATTTAGGGATACATTCATCGAAACGTTTTGTAAATGTTTTACTTCAGATGAAGAGAGAAAAAAGTGGATAAATAAGACGTTGATTACCCAGCGTAATGGAGCCTCCATTAGAAGGCTTTCCAAGCCGCATGCCAATGGATCGCTCGGTCAAATGGTTTAGTTACCATGGCAATTGGAGATGAAATTAGTTAACGGGGAGAAAGATAATTGGAGAATATCACCCGATGCGTGAACATTTTCTCTCACATAATGGAAAAATGCATTATCAGAATTCAATATTAGATAAATACGTATTGGTGCATATCGGTGCTCTTTGTCTCAAGATATTGCATTATTATCTTTAGCTAATACTGCTCGTGCTGAAGTATATCAAATTTAACATACATATGAACGGCATCCTGGCAATACTTTTTACCTCATATCATGATACAATCCTTATGTCAGATATCACAACTAAAAATGTTTAGTGAAAAAACGGTCTTAGATTGTATATATATATTTGTAGGAGTGCACGTGTTCAAAAAAAACTTACTGATATCGATACACATAAATGCTCTATGTATGCACTAAAGTATAAGAAAATCAGTATTATTTATTGATAAAGGTATATGCAATATGTGTAGATAAGTGTATGCTTTAAGCTGCATTTGTTTTTAAGCCTTGTGCGTCAAGATATTTAATTACAATATCAAACTTCTTATACGATAAAGCCCTAATGAACATATTTTTTTTGAAACATTTCTTTTGTTTGTTAGTGTTGGATACATTATCGGTCATTCATAGGTCTGTTAAATAGATTTTTACAAATAAATGAGTTTTATAAATTGTGTACAGATAAATTGACCAAGACTATTTTATGTAAATTGTTACTAAATTTAGAACGAAAATTGTATATGAGAACGTATTGTGGTGTTGTATTATGTGAAACTCAATTTACAGAATTAAGAATAACTATTTCCGCGTTTAATGTATCGCCTTTTAGTATGTATATCTAGGTTTTCATGTTATGGTGCTAGGATTCATTGCCATTTGTGCCCATCATATTTTCAATATGTTTATAATTGTATTGATATATATTAAATGTGTACTTCTATTTGAAATAGGTCTTTGTTAACTATATAACGGAGAAGAACTACATAAGACGAAGTCTTCCGTTCTTATCCAAATCAAACTTGTTTGTATGCAAATGTTGTATGTTTCATGTGTATATGCATTCTTGTTTGAAATACATACGTTTAAACTAACTATATAACGGTTTAATTAACCGTTAAATATATTAAATTATATGTCTTTGGTGTTGTTGATTACTCTCGATATTAAGCACAAACAACAGAATCCATGCGGTTGGTTCAAATGTAAAATGCAGGTGATTTAGACGTTTAAAGGGCACATCGACGGCATTTCTCGAAGATATAAACACATGTTGAAATACACATATGTTTATTAAGTAACTCTAATATATAGAAAATATCATTTTAAAGATACATAAACCATGTAAAAGAGGGATTTCCGCCCATGCCTTAGAAAATCGTGCTCTTTAATGAGAATAACTGTAATCAATAGTGCGAATGCGTATACATATACATAACATTCATACCATCATTTTCGCTACTTCGTTTTTTGTTAAATGGTATCCCCGGAACACCATTGATTAATTGTAAAAAATACAATGTACCGTTCATGAAAATAAGACATACGAATTAAGCAATCAATCAATAATTAATGAATATTTTTTAAAGTATTGATTTTGTTTAAATGAAAGGCAGTTTGAGCAATGTAAGCTTTACAATTCAGGAAAATCAACATTGTCATGGCCGTTCTGTTTTTTTCTTTACTTAGTCTATTACAAACGAACATTCACTACATGTTGTCGTTAATTTATACTGTAGAAGCCAAGCGATACAATGTTATGCTTATTTAACTCCACTAAACAAACAGATACAAACTGTGTTTTGAAGTTAAAGGTCGACAAGTAAATTCTTTCCACGCTTGTATTTACGTTTTACTGGGATTCTCCTTTGACTTTAGCCTGAATGGTTGGTTCGTTATACGCGGGCCAAAAGTAGAAGCAATGTCATATAAAACATTATCAACGTGATATAATAAACATAAATGACTGCGTTAATCTAAGTGACTGATCAGTTTAATGCAACTAATGAATTCCTTGATGAAAATCCAACAACATTTCAGCTTAATCAATGTGCCCTTATCCCTCATATTGCGATTATCAGTAAAACTAACCACGATTTAAAAGTTTAGCGATGTATATGATACATCATTTTCATTTATGTGTGAACGCTTGACACTTTCTTGTCGTGTAAATTTGAAAAACCAAATATTCCCAACACCATGAGTGTCAATTATGTTTGGTAATTGGGACCTTCTCCTTCCCGAGTGACGCGTCGATGAGGATTGTGCAGAAACTATTGATAAGGTGCAGGGATCTTGTCTACAAATATAAGGTGGTTGCATAACCAAATCGATTTACATCAAATCCTTGAACTGATAACATAAGACAAATATGCATTCACAGTATGGCAAGAAAGACATGAGTACTGAGCGATGAAAACCTCTGTCAAAACTAGAGTGTCATTTAAAAGTACCCTTCGTAATTAAAACAAGGTGTTACAACATTATAACTAATTGTTTTAAACATTGACAAATTGTGCCAAAAATGCCGTGCATATTTTTCTTGATGTGTATAAGACGTCGGGTGAGTATATACATGTATGTACTTTCCTAGTATTTTAGTAACATTCACTTTACATCTGACAATCTGGAGTCATTAATGGTAATACAAATTTGATTGCATCACTTTTTTTTGTACATCACGTTTCGTGATGATATCTAATGGAGGTATCTAGTTGTCCGGACATGGCGACATCCGGATAGGTGAACGGTAAAAGGGATTGACAGACATATACATTGCAAGCCTGTAGCCTTATGTGAATACCAAGTTTCGTTAGCAAACCTTATGCACATTTTGAGTTATAGAAACATTGAATTTTGTTCTATTTTTGGTTTCGGACAGACACGAAAAAGGATGAACAGAAAAGGGTTTGTTACAAAGGCCAATTGTAAGTCCATTGTTTCATGTGCATAAGATTATAGATCTCATTTTCATTTGAAATTATTATAATACTAGTTTTTGCTCTATAAGAAAACAGTGACCAGGCCGTGACATCTGGTGAAAAACAAATGGTCGTGTATAATCCTAAAATAGTCCTTAATAATAAGTAGACCAAGTTGCATCCAAGTAGCTTTGTACTTTTTTTAGAAATCTCAAGATACAGTTTTGTTTAACGGACAGACGGACAAACGGATGAACGGACCTGACGGACGTAGGTGTAAACCTATACTTCGATGACACTGGTAGAGGACCATATAGACTAGGTTTTCTACCTATCTGTCTATCTATCTATCTATCTATCTATCTATCTATCTATCTATCTATCTATCTATCTATCTATCTATCTTCCTATCTATCTATCTATCTATCTATCTATCTATCTATCTATCTATATATCTATCTATCTATTTATCTATATATATATATGTCTTAACATACCGCGATTAATTAGTGGTAAAGTTCATTTCTTAAATGAACATCTCTGTAACTATCTATAATTATATCAAAGTGTATTATTGATTTGTATAGTTAAACACTGTCGATATTCCGTAGGGGTCAGAAAACAGCGATGGATTTATTAGAACGCAAAAAGGTTAAATACCTAACACAATGTAAACTTAACAATTTATTAAATGTTCATGTCTGTATTTTTAATGGTAGATGTTATTAAAAAGCAGTTTAACATATTACAATAAAGAAAACCATTTATTTACATCGGTGAGTGTTTTATGTTTATCTAGTAGCATGCCTTTGTTAAACGTATGTGTTTTTGATACGGGATTATATCATGTATGTGTATATATGTGTACTGATATACTTTTATAAACCTTAATTTTAAATAGATTGAAAGCAGTAAGATGACTTCACAAGCTTCAAATTCAACTTGGGCTTTTACGAAATTTCTGGTCTTTGTTATATAAAAAAAATCGGTATTCATCTACAAACACGATGTACGATATAAATGATACTATGAACATAGTTGTACAATTCCCAAAATGGTCTTGCATGTTAAATGTTAAATTTTAGTCAGTTAGGTGTTTATTCGTATGGTTTCAAGCTTTGGTCATATTTGTATCGATTTAAAGAATGCTTTCATTCTGTGTTTATCAACCAATTATCATATATTTATCAATATTATCACCGTGTGTTGGTTTTGACGTCATTTGTGTGCATATGCAGTAGGAGAAAAACAAACTGACAATGGGCTCGTCAAGCAGTATATGTCAGCTTATAAAACAGTGAAAAAATATCTTGATTTAAAGACTTGGTACTTTTAATAAATAACGTCACTGAAAGTGAGACCTTGTTCATCAGTATTCCGTGTAACAACACCATGGTTGCTTTATGTATCATCATATTCGTTCAAACAATTACTCATGTGAGCAATGCTGGCGCAGCTATAAGAACAACAACAACTATAGATAAAGACAGTAATTATAAGAAAAAGATCATGCCAATAATTTTGACAATGTTACTAAGATGCCAATCCGCACGTCATGCTAGGGTTATTCAGTCGATTGTGTTCAGTCTATTTCAAGGTCTGTAAATGGATTCTTTGAGAAATCTTAAATTAACTTGTCAAACCTGTCGGAGAAAATGTCCAAAATGGAAGTTTGTCATTAATGAACAATGTTCTCCAATTGTCACACACGATGTCTTTCAATTTTGTTATTAAAATAAACGTGTTTTGAAAAATGATGCCAGCGTTCTTTAAGTATGAAATTTTGAGCACCAATAAAAATTAAGCTTGTCACCGTAGTGACGAATAACCCCAGTCGTCGCGTGTCGTTTTATGTAGCACTTTGTAGAAAATTTATTTTTTTACATTATAAGTTTGAAAAGGGGCGTAACTTTAGCAATTGTTAGCTTATAATAAAAAATACTTCGTTGGACATGTTTTTGTCTAAGAACAGAATTATACACAGACAGGCAAAAATACAGAGAGACGGACATGTTGATTTAAGTATACACCCTCTGCAGAGGTATATTAATAGGTTACCAAGCGAAAATTTGAGTTATACTGTATGTATAATAATAAGTGGAAATTGATGGTTCCGATATATTTTACGCCTTTTTTCAATTTCGTTATTCAATAAGTATACATTTTAAAATATGTTATCAATAAACTGCATTCATAATAACTGGAGATCACAATCCGCTTAAATATAATAACTCATGTCAGGGTACTGTACATATTTCCGTTCTGAAAAATGTATTAGTTTATTGATAATGGGATATTTTGTAACAATAATTGAACTGTTTGCATTCATTTGTAAGACGTTTTATTACAAACATATATGTTTTTTTACTTAATGGAAATAAAACGATTTCGAGACAGACTCGCGTAATGGGAACACTTTGTTTTATAAAAAGCAACACAACACATTCACTGATCTCGCTGTGCTTATGTTTTTTATTTCAAGATGATTGATTGGTTGTTTGTTCAGAGTACAAAAAGCGGGGTGCGTTGTGCGGCGGTGTCATTATGGTTTTCTGAATCACATTTCCAGATGTTGAATGTTGATATTCATCTCTAGTCACAAACCTCGAAAGCTGTTCAGCCTTTGTGAGTTCTGTACAAATATAGCCTAGTATAATTATGTATAATTCATATATTACGATAATGATTCATTTTAGAAAAAAATCTATATGTTCCAATGTGTATGTCTGTATAATGTACATAATTGCATAATAAAATATTATGACATAATATATATTAACTAACTCACTACATTATATAAGAGATAACGTGTTACAGTAGGTGTTGTAAAATTTCTGTCCATACGTACACAGTTGGGGAACACTTGTATTAAAAGAACGTTCCTTAATACGTTCGTTGAAACAAAAGAAGAGTTTATATTGGAAATGCGATAGATAAACTTGTTATCATTTAGTCAATTTGTTACCAACACAATAATGTATATTATATACATACATTGCTACCAAAATGTAAATCCTTTCTGATTAACATTCGCGATTCTTTACAAATGCACATCAAATTTTAAGCGATTCGTTGAAACTGTTTAAAATGTATCAACGAAGCAATCTAGGTTTTCAGACAATTTGAACAAAAATACATTTCCAAAATACAAGGTATTATTTTGAAAATCGAAGGCGATTAAACAATCTAACTAAGTAGACATGACATTAAATTTAATTAATAATGATTATCAATCCATTCATAAGCATAAATAAAAATCATTTCATTATTCATAGACAATATATTAGTTGATCTATTGCGGCAAAATAGTTTTGTTCACAAAAACTTCCAAACCTTCATTCAAAAGAGAACAACAGGAACATAATATTGTCATTATTTCAATCAGAATCATGTCATTATACCTTGAGAGAAATGATTAGATTGGCCTTCATGTGTATTATCCACTCATAAAGTAATTACAAAATCTAGCTGGAGAATAGTACGTGCAAACGGTTGCCAGTTTATTTCACTTAGATTTAGACAAATTAGAGTCGGATATTCATCCCATTAGTCTATTTTTATATTATCTGTTTTATGAAATAATTTAGACAATGTTATCATATCATATCCCACTTTGTGAGCCATCACCAAGCTGTTTTTACAGTAGCCAATCGATGCAACCTGTTACTTGTGTGAAGCCTACTAACATGACACAATACAGACAATGCAGTAACAGAACGTTATCAGTATGGACATCAGGATGGGTCCATTATTTTGTTTTATAGTCCAGCCATGTGAAACTTTAATGTTATACAAGTGTAAAAACGAGCGTCGTACCCGTTTTACATCCGCCAATACAACACGCATAAGACCCATGTTAAGCATGCATAATATCTACAAATTATCACGTCATTTTGACAACAGGTCACATCAGCATTTACTTAATACAGACATAACTGGTGATTGTTTTCATTGTTCATTATATCTAGGCTGGGAAACAAATACTGTTCTCGTATATAATAGTTTTGTTAGTATTGACCTTATTCAAACGTGCATCTTTGGTATCAAACTATTGTGTTATTTACTGACGTTATTTGTATGTATGTATCGTTTATTGCACAATCGAGACAATATAAAGTCCACCGCCATAATACCTCATTTACAGACATCTTGATAATATATACATATATATTATTACACTGCTGTTAAGTTAGATGTACATTCTGTGGGATGTTTTATATAGAACACGACGTTAATATCAAGTGCAGACCCGTTATCCTATAAATCTTAAAACAATGTCACAGGTTTATAATTGGTTAAAAAAATTAATCTGGATTGTGTAAATTAGTCACACGTGTTTTTGTCAGCAACTTCAACCATATGTATCATTTTCTAAATTTGATAAACAGAAACAAAACCAAACCAATAATAACTTATGTTTTAAGTATTACAGCAGGTGCGCTTATCTGATACACGTTTAACGTGACAATACGAATGTATCATTTCATAGGCGTATTAAATATCTTCACGCTTGAAAAAAAATCTCAAAATATGTTATTTTAAACCGCTGTAATTTGCGTTATATCTGTATGATTAAGCTGTTTCTACGTACTGGTTAAGGCGCATCTGCGCACAAATTACTCAATAGTCTATATAAATAGACAACGAAAAGTGCACATGCCCCATTCATATAAAAGTGGTTCAGTTATGTTACTAGGTTATGTACTTAGAACGACAACACTTCTGGTATTAAATGGAAATTTAAAGACAACATACGACAAAAGAATGTTAATAACTAGTCAGAGCTGTAGGGGACGATGATCAATGGCATTATCAACACACGCATAAAACATAGTATGGCATGTACTTTAACAGAAGCAATTTGGTTATTGCGTGACAAACACACATTTTTTTACAAATGTTATTTTTTTTATAAAATGGTCTGATTCTACAATGCATTGCGAAATAAATATCTGGAAAGACAACGTTTTATATATAGCAAGACAAAGATGTATCTAAGATGGAACACGTCTTGCAGTTTATCCTCATACTTATGTAGATGAACTAATTAGTTTCATGAAATTCTGCCAAACGATTATAATACGTTGGTCGCAAGACTTTCAAATACAAGCCAACATTGCCAAAAGTCAGCTTTCTGGAACTTAATTAAATAATTACTCAATACTACAACACATTACGTTCCGAAATTTCCCGGAAATATGCCGCTAAACCTTATTTATACATAACAAAATGGCCATTCGTGGGCCGATTTGCTGAAGACTTAATTTAATCAAACCATATCATAGGGGACATGCTGGGAAGTGCAACAGGAATCTTGCCGCCTACAAAATGAAACAAAAGCAAAATGGTGCCACATCACGAATTTGTATAACACACAAATGGTGGCTATTGAGTAAACCAAAGACAACCTGTAATCGTAGATGGCTGCCAGTAAGCCATTTTTATTATTTCTCTTGATTCTGTCTTTTGGGATTTTATCAAAGTCAATATTGTGTCAAGCAGGACAATACTAGTTTCTGCAAGTATATTCAGTTTCATGTTAATGTGCCGCTCCCCAGTAATTTAACAAAATGAAAGATTAGTAATTTTCAACTGCCTTAAATATGATCAACGCAATACATATTGGCATGTACCACTACTTTGTTTAACTATCTCAGGTTAAAATGGTTTGTATATCTAAACAAATAATAAAAAAACACGATCACGCACTGCTACTCCTTATGAAATATCCCGAGTGAGTCGTTGGAATAACAAAGGAAATAATAGTTCAAATGACAATTTTGCCAAGGCTGGTCTCTAGTCGGTCATTTTGAAATGTAGGCGTTTTAAAGTTTGTGCGAGTAAATAATTTATTAGGTCAAACAGGATTATCATTATCAATAAAGTACATACCATTTAACGTGTAACTTCAGAGATACATCACCAGAAGACGAAACCCTATAATGGCACTTTGTCCTTCTTGGTACATGACCAATTTCGAAACTTTTTGATACAGCTAAACAATCGCACAAGCGTTTTAACAGGACAGCATTGATTCTGTATGAGGCACCGTTAAAATATTGCTATGTAATTTAGGAATACCGAAAACGAAATAACTTAATGCAAAGTCGATAGTCTTAATTACACGACGATAAAAGCAGGTATTCAGTTTGTTATGAAATTACACTCACATATATGAACATATAATATGACTATTCCTTAACAAAATATGTATATAAATTAGGATTGCATTTACCTAACTTATAACTCATATTCTCGTGGTTATATTAGAAACTCTTTCTCGAAATTATTTCATACTGATTCGTCCAGCTTAATCAAACTCCTTAATTGCGGTTTGTGATACGTTTACCCATTAGACACTATATCGAATGGCTTCTGGTGATAACACTCAAGTGCTGTAATGCTTTAAACAACAATTGTTACTGCGCAGAAAACAAAGCCATACATTTTTGATGGGGCGGATGTACGCCGTGGTGAATCATTTAACAATCGATATCAGTATTGACAAATGGTTCTGCCTATTGTTCTAAAGGTTATCCTACGGTAGATGATATGCACAGATATTATGCAGTTGACATCGGAGATCTCTTCTGAAGTTATGCGTTGAAATTGCGTTTGTCTGCATTTTTTTGCGTCAGATGTTTGCACTACTTCGACCGCTTTTCAATCAATTACTCTCTTGAAAAATAGTTCAACCTATATGTACAAAATGGTGTGGGTGCTTTCCATTTTTACTGTTCGTCTGTGTTTGCAAACTGGTGTATATAATTGTTATTTGTTTAGTTTAAAGTTTGTTTGCACTGACATGTTTTGAGCATGACCCTGGGTACATTTTGAGGTTTGGACTCCATAAAACAGGTCTACACAACCAATTTTTGCATTGACCGTTCTATAGCGATGATTCAAGTTTAAATTATTGTTTTTAGTATAAGTTCACTTTATTTATGTGATTATGTGTGCGTTTTACTGCTTCTTCTCATATACTGTTCGGCAATAAAATACTTAACCCGAGTAATCTCGAGCCATTTAGATATTTATTTATTTATTTTTTAAGTTTGAAAAAATACCTGTATATTCCGTCGATGTTATCACAATTGTGTATGTATTGAATTGTAATACCGTCTAAATGTATCATTTCCTGTGGTAATATATATTTAACAACGTAGATAAATGATAATGTATGTTTATTTTTATGCGGGAAAATATTTCTTGAAAGTTTCTGTTACATATCTTATTCAAAAATACATGATGTTCAAACTCCTTATGGCTGTGATGAGTTGCATAATTGAGTTGTGGATTTATGAGCATCGATTGCAAACAACAATGTGCTTGGAATACGTAATCCTGTTAATAAGGTGCCTAGAGTGGCAAGGAAATTTGCAACAACAACATGAATAATATATGTATTTCTACTGCGATTTTAGATTGAGTTTTCACACGTGTGCGGTATATGTATTCAAAACAATGACTGTGACTGTGAATGTGTTTATATATAGTTTCCACCGAACACCAATACGTTTGCAAACAGTATTACCATTGTTTGCGTAGAGTTAATACAACCGAGAAAATAAACAACGCATGGCACGTATGATACTTTAAACGCATATAATACACAATAATGTAAAAAATAAGGGTTGACTGAACCGACCGGTAAAGTAATGTATATTTAATTGTTTATGCGTACCAATTCAAACTTAAGCGTTTAAGACAGAAGACCGATCGACAATATTTGAGGCTTGTAGCCAATCAGAAACTTAGTAGCACAAACTCATGAAACAAACAACGTTTATAAATAAGGATGATTAAGTGTGAACTATTATCAGCGTATGCATAACATGCCGTTTGGGAATATTTAATGTAAATCTGACGATAACTAGGACAAAGCGAGCATAACGATTACTCAGTAGTATAGAACATTATTTAAACACTAAGTACTAATGTTACTAACGTTAACGTTTTGAAGTAACATTATTATCATACACATCGTTGTGCATGTGTACAATGCAAAAAGTGTATTTTTTATTTTAGACACAAGTTTGCGTTTTCCACTATAACTGTTTACATTGATGCAGAACAAAAAAAATTATGCATCGTACCCAATTTTAAATAATTCATAGGAAGTTTAGATTACAGCTCATTGCGCCAAGCTTGTTTGTAAATTAGATCAGGCTTGTCACCACCAGACACACCATTCTTCTAAAGTTTCAATATCACATAATGGAGGTATTCAAATTTAAAAAGGAAGATGAATCCCATATTAGAAATTCGGATACAGGAATAATGAAAGTTTACACCACTCTTCTAAAGTTTCAATATCACATAATGGACGTATTCAATCTTAAAAGGAGGTTGAATCCTATATTAGAAATTCGGATACAGGAATAATGAAAGTTTAACAACAATTAAGAGTATTTGTTTTGTCCGTTAGTGTTATACTTAATTTTTAAAATAATACAATACTCCCCACAAAATAGTTAAAGCTGGGATCAACGGTCTATGAAAACCATAATGGTGTGAAACCTTTTTAAATGCATGCCAAACTATATTATTAGTCTAGAAGTACTCGTAAATCATACAATGACAAATCGTCGCTTTATTGCTATAGTGCTCTATCCCCATTTTTTTCAAAAATGAGTTTTTTATATCGTTGTGTTCGTGAGAACGAGATCTTTAATATGAGGTAATCGGATTCAAGATTCAGTCGTCATAGAAGAAGTTGTTCGATTCCATTGTGCTCTATCTCCCACATTTTGTATAGAATACAGGAGAAGTTTTTCGATTCTATTTTGCTCCATCTCCCACAGTTTTACAAACGGGTGAATGCTGTACTGCACCATCTCCGGGCCTTGGACCAAAGTAATTAACGATTTTTATGTTTTTTTAGCAGAATGCTCTATCTCCATATATAAAATTGCAAATAGCATTAACATATAATTTTCTAACATAAATATTTAATTATTTTCATATTCTCCGTTTGCTGATAAACACCCCGGTATATTTGTGTCCACATACGTGCATAAATAAATGAGAAAATAAAGGTTTAACATTTAAATGCGTTTTTCTCCAAAAAAATGAAATTTGTAGTTAGAGCACTATAGCAATCAAGCGACGAAATGGATCATACTTTAATTATCATTTACTTCATTACATGGACCATTTGGCCTTTTAGTTCCAATATCAATTTTCCAAGGCCGCATTTAAGGACTTGTCTGAAAAATTTTAGGTTCAGTGTGTGTTCCTGATCCTAGAATAAACAAGAGATGTGTTCGTCAGAAACACAATGCCCCCTACTGCGCCGCTTTAAAATACAAGTTCTATTTATCATTTGGCAGGTATAGAAAGCATCTCTCTGTAAAGCTTATTACTCCCCTTGGATTTTGTTTTTCGACCTTTGACCTTGAAGGATGTCGTTGACCTTTCAGCACTCAACATGTGCAGCTCCATGAGATACACATGCATGCCAAACATCAAGTTGCTATCTTCTATATTGCAAAAGTTATGGCCAATGTTAAAGTTTTCGGACGGACGGGATGGACAGGCAGATATGACCAAGACAGACATCGCTGACTACCAAGGCCTGTGGTTTAATCAAAGAAACATAGCCACAGTTCAACATGTATCTATGGACATAAGTCCACAGGTAAGTAAACAAACCTACCATTCACATATTAATTTAGAAAATAAACAAAATACAAAATCTGTACAGTAACTGTGAAAAGAACTTAAATTCTTGGTAAGGACATATATAATATGAGATTTATAATTATATGAATTACTTCCCTTGAAAATAATTGTTCTTTAACAAATCTCTATGTTAAGTAGCAAATAATTATAAGCCACTACCTTGCTGTAGATTCACAGGTAACCTTAAAGTACCTAAGATACTTGTATGCCCAAAAGTATCATTGTGTGTTTGGCTTGACCATACAATGTTATTTTGATTATGCTTCAGTTGTATGGTTTCATATATAAAATTTTAATATATCTTTTGGCAAGTTTAGAAATTATCTCCCTTTTTAAAGCTAATTACTTCCCTTGATTATTTTTTTGACCTTTGACCTTGAAGGATGACCTTGACCTTGAACTTTTACTACTCAAAATGTGCAGCTTCATGAGATACACATGCATACCAAATATCAAGTTGCTATCTTCAATATTGCAAAAGTTATGACCAACGTTAAAGTTTTCGGACGGACACACATACGGACGGACGGACAGACGGACAGACAGACTGACAGTTCAACTGCTATATGCCACCCTACCGGGGGCATAAAAAAACATTTTGGAGGCGTGGTGGATGGTTTGGGTGGAGTCTATTGTGGTATGTCAGGTAAGTATTGTTTTGTCAGAGTATGAATCAAATCTTATAATAAACAAGGGCTGTTTGTAAAACATGCATGCCCCCCATATGGGCTGTCTGTTGTTGTGGCAGCCATTGTGTGAATACGTTTTTTGTCACTGTGAACTTGACCTTTGACCT
>VMBQ01000279.1:182858-207669 GCA_007657795.1 Dreissena rostriformis
TTTGGAAAGATAAACTTCAGGTCACACAAAATAAATTAATAAGGTTTGTCCTCAATCTAGGTCATATGTCACATATAGGTATTGAACAATTTAAGGTTTTGAATTGGTTACCTGTTCAAAAAAGAGTGGAACAAACTACCCTTTGTCATGTTTTCAAAATCAAAAATGGTTTGGCTCCTGAATATATGAGTGAAAACTTTGTTCCCTTTGACACTCTTCATTCATACAAGACTAGGTCAAGTGAAAGTGGGTGCTATATTTTACCCAAAGTCAAAGGTTTTGGTGCTAAATCTTTTGCATTTAACGCTTGTGTTCTGTGGAACAAACTACCTTCTGCTTTAAGGAATATTACAAGTATATGTAATTTTAAGTTGTCAGTTAAAACTCATCTTCCTAATATGTAATCATCCTTTGAGATCTATTTAGTTAGTTTTTAATTTACCCACATTTTAATATGTCTACTTTTTATGCAAATAATTGTCTTTCATAACTCAAATCTGTGATATTCATCCCATGCCTATCTATGTCAATACCATCAATATCCAAGGACCACAATGGAAATAAGAGATTAAGTTCTCTTTTTTGTGTAATCCTTGATGTTATGTTAATGACATGGTTTCATTTCTCATACATGTTTATTGTTTTACTATTGTATCATGTATGTAAATATGTTTTATCATGTTGTATCATTATACTGAAATAAATCTATCTAATTTCTCATCTAACATTTGTTGACGCGAGAACACTAGTGGGAGTTCTCGTGAGCTCGACTGACTCGTACAATTCCACTCTTCATTTGAATTAAATAATTGCTTAACGCTTGAACATATTACGCGAAGGTAGCAAAACAATAAACCGCATTAATAGGCATAGGTTTACATAGGCGGTGTAATTCATTTGTTTGAAACTCGAACGATTAGTTTAGTTTCAGTTATGAACATATTTCACATACGAGGGTGAAAACGATTTTCTGATAATCGCTTTACCACACCATGTAAGCAATACAACTTTGGAACAGGTGTTACTGTCAATAATGTTCGCAAATGTGCCGTGAAAATACATGAATAGAGAGTATGCCAATGTTAAGCATATTTATATTCATATAAATCTGCCCAAAAATCTAACAATAACAACGCATCCAACATTAAATACATACATATGTGTTCACAATTCAAAGTCAGGTAAGAATGTTATGATGGACAATGACATATTATTGTACAAACAAATCAATTATGAAATCAAAATGTGTCACGACTTTCTTTAATTTATGGATTACAATATTTTTGTATTTTCTTTTTAAGTATTTTCCTACATTTTGATTAAAGAAACAAATTGTAAACACATTTTCAAATAAGTGAATTTAAACAATTTGAGCAATTTGTCAGCTTTCAGTTAATAGGTCAATTCGTTCAACTCGAATACCTATCTAAATTAGTTTGAACCCATATCTGAAACATGTTTTTTGCGTATACAATTCTCGTATCTACATCAAATAAATGTGTGTTTCAAAAACCTTACATAACTGATTAATTTCAGACGAACACCATACAGATAACGTAAGAGGGTCGAAAACAATAAATATATGAGGATGCTAGTATTTAATCAAGTAACTTTGTATTGGTTTTATTGATTTAATAAATGCATAAAAGGATGCATTATTAGTGGTATAAGTTTCAAAATACATTACCATGTACGTACATGTATAATTAATTTTTTATTCGTGATTATTTGAAAAATCAGTTGTCTAAATATTCCGCGTGTCTATATACCTTGCTTTTGTAAGTGGTTACACTTAATTTTCTTGTAATACGCGTCTGACATGTCGAGAAACATTAAATGAACATATTAATCTGTAAATGTTGTCTACCAAATGGTTGATAAATGATTTTTCGGTTAACCATGAACATCAACATAATTCAATTTTACGCAATACAAAGATTTATATGGATCGGTGGAATAATATGGACTTAATATCCATCAACGATGCTTTCTGCCTTCGTCATCTCACATCAGGCCGTCAATCGCATCAAACGCTTTGTTGGACACTGTAGAGCTATAAAGAACACTTCGTTGAATTACAGGACTCTTGAAAGCGTTTACTGCACCGGACCGTGTAATGTATATCGGCTTCGATTTCCCCAACGTGTCATCAGATGTCGAAAAGTTGCTGATTTATTCAATAATCAAGAAATGTTCATGTAACGTACAATAACTATTCATGTTCACTTCAGATCAGATATACACATAGGAAATCACGTTTCACATTGTCTTTTGTTTAGTGGCTTCGTAAGAAAATAGTTATTATCGGTCTTTATATAAATATGTTCATGAATTTAATAAAATATTGACGCCAGAAAAACATCCAGCGCGCATTATCCTAAATTTTTATTGTTATATGTACATTGAAATTATTTGGGAAATATCAATGCTATTTCAATTGTGTGTTCACATTCTTAAGGCAGAACATAATTTTGAAATGTAAAGGTATAGGAATAATATGAATAAGTAAACAATTTAAGACAACAACATGAGATATATTTTGTTTTCTTTAGGTAGTGACGATATACAATGCAAAACAGGAAAACTCACTAAACCGCACATTGTTAAAACAAACAAAAATGATTTGAACTTGTTATATGTTTAACAGTTTAATGGTTTGAAACTAGTTTGGTAAAATAATCAAAGGGAGTTTAAAAAAACGAATATGCACATAACATATTTTAGACTAGTTTCTATCCACCACACTTTTAAGAAAGGTCATGCATGACACATGATTTATTGTGTTGTAAAATTATCTCGCCTGCCTTTTCTCTCTTAGAGCCTCGACCAGTATTAAATTATCAACAGAAATGTTTGCTATTACAGCACCGATCATTTTTTCCCTTAAAAGTCAGAACAGATCAAAGTGATATGATGGTGTCATTAGACTTACAGCACTTATACAGTTCCATGATTACCTGACGAGCATGTGTTTACTCTGCTGTGGCGCCATGTCTATTCTAAATTACGGCTACAGCGATAACTTATAAAAAGGACTATATTTAAGGTAGGAAACACTAATCTGTGTGTACAAATACATCTCTCATATTTTTTAAGTCCTATCACACTCACCGATTGTAACAACCATTATTATTTGGATGGCGAACACAATTGGTTTACGTTGTCTATACCTGCAGATTTTATGAGTCTGTCCAAAGTTTTGGAGATCCTGATAACATACGTTAAAATAGGGTTTGAATTGTTAAAAATAGTTCACATGGTAAATAAGTATTTTGAATTTTTATAAACATGCAAGAAAAATGTGTTTACACAAATTTAAAGCATGTGCTGACGACAATTAAACATAATTTGTATTAAACATGCACAAATGAATGTTGTAAACTTCATTGTTCTAAGTTTTATTAAGATATTCATACTTCATTAAGTCATCACAAGGCAGTTATAATGTCCCTTTTAAGGGTAATGCAGAAGGAAGGTATTGGATTAAAACAAGAAACGATATGAAAACAGGTTTGACATGTGTAATTCGAGTACCTTTCTTTTTGTATAAAAATGCAAAACATAACGTGGATACAAATGCTTGCATGTTGCCATCCTTTAGTAAAACATTAAATCGTGAGTGGTAAGTGAAGCGCATCACATTAACCTTCAGATGCCTTTAGCTTCTATTGTCTTGCGAATTATACAAAAAAGAATATATAAGTTATAACCATAAATGTTAGGTTCTCTATAATTCTGAATGTTTCTCGTGCACAAACATACCTGTTTATAGATGTTAAACAAAACTACACATGACCAACTTGTTCGTTGCCCATTTAAACATATTTGAACAGTTTAATTTACACCCTTTTTACAAAATCACTGCCGTAGGACGTTTCTAGAGCATCGCTCGGTTGTCTGCATGGAGTAGTGGTTGGTTCACCCGCTTCTCACCTAGGCAACCCGTTTCTCTCCCCAATAGGCAAATGAAGGTTTGATTGGTGCTTACTATACCGAACGGGTATGGTTTCATTCGGGTCCCTCCCCCTCTCCAAACTGCACACGAATTAACCAAAATTATGACCAAGCAAAATGAATACATTTCTCTTTGATGTCGCCTGAACGCTACTTTGACAATCACAGAACGTGAATGTAATTCGACACATTTGGCACAAATGGTGTTCACATATAACATATCACATCACGTCCAGGTCAGAATTATGAGTTTGTCCACAATACAATATAAACAAAAACTTGGTTAAGCTTTGTATAATCGGGATGGGGGTATCCGTATACAGATGAGTAATGTGATGCAATCGGAAGTTCAAATAATTATCATTTTCTCTCATAATACACAATATTTGTGCATGTATTCAGTAAACCATTATTCTTACCTCCCGTAAACACTGGCATCCTTCGTATACACATGCCTACCAGAAAATTCTCCCTCTCTCAGATTTATTCTTCTCGTCTAGGACTTAAAAGGCTAAATATTTGCATATAACACTTATTTTCCATGGTGATTTTCGCCTATTTATAATACCGGAACAACGCTTTAAGTTTATCAAATGTATCAAACATATAGCAAAATACACCGCGAACGTTGTTTTGCTTTTAATCACGATTTTGTATTGAAAATTGTTCTTATGAGTATCCTTAAAATGGAAAACAAACGATTCTGTAAAAAGATGCATCAATTATGTGTCCGATTTTGAATAATATGCGAAATCAAGCAAACAATACAGACTATTCTCTATTTACGTTCAGACGCCATCTGATTTTGAATATGATAAATGGATTGATAAATGGATAAAAAAAGACTTTTAAGTGCTTCACATTGATGTATGTTATTGTCGGGCGTGCATACATATATTGCATATTAAATGTACTTTCTTGAAAAATACAATGTGCAAAAAAATGCATCGCCACTTTCTAACCCTCGAGGATATTTTGCCTTGAATAATTAAAACTTTTTAAAAGAAACTTGAAACTTGAGCATTTGATTGAACGCCTATTTCTACGTATAAACATATTCAATGGCGTTGTACAATAGAAATAAAAACAAAAATTAAACACAAATTAAAAACATACAATAATATGGAGTGACACAGCAACGATCCACAACAAGCGAGCGAGGCAATCCTCATTCACAAGTCACAAAACGAACAACAGTGTCAAGTATCAAACAAGTCTATACAAAACATTGAACAAAGGTACATCACGTATTACCTTTAAAATAATGCAAAAAAAGTCATCGAAAAAGTATGTCTTAAGCTGTTTTTTGAAAGTGTCTATTGAAGTACATTGTCTTAAACTCAAAGGTAGGTTGTTCCATAGTTTTGGACCTACAGTACTAAAGCTTCTATCACTGAATGTTCTTTTCTTGTCAAACGGTACATTAAANTGTCTGTAAGCAGACTGGTTCTTTGGAAGAAGATCATTTTCACTAGCATGTTTGTTTAATCTATAGAGTGCTGACTTTTCAATTAATTTTGACAGAAATGCCAAATTACTCACTGGTCTGTTATTTGAAAAGGTCAATTCAAGGCCGGCTTTCTTTAACAGAGGTCTAACTACCGCCTGTTTCCACTTCGCAGGGAATACTCCTTGTGCCAAACAAAGGTTAACTAATTTAGAAATGGTTGGAAGAAGCTCATTCAAAAACAAATTTAATACTTTTGTCGGTAAGATATCAATTTCGCAGGACTTTGTTTGTAATTTATTTATTAGCTTTCTGATCTCATCTTCTGTGCGTTTTTCAAAATTTCCCAATTGTGTGACCTGTTTCGCAATCGGCGTGTAGTTGTCAAAGTCTTCAAGATTCTCTCGGATTGTCTCTATTTTCTGCATAAAATAATCAGCAAATGTGTCAGCTAACGTATTTTCATTTTGAACAGTTTGCAGCGGGTTCTCAGACTTGCTTCCCGTAAGCTCCGATACAAATGTGTACAGCTTTTTAAAATCACCTTAAGATTCCAGTACTTTCTGGCTGAGTGCCAATTGCTTTTCATGCTTTAATTCGCAGTGATATTTATGAAGCGATACTTTGTAGTTTTCGTAGTCTTGTGGTTTCCGATATTTTCGCCAATTTTTTTCCGACCTTCGTAAAAGTCGCTTTCAGTGAAGAATATTCTCACTGAACCACGGTTTTGGGGATCTATAAATTTGCTTTTTTTTTATAGGAGCATGTTTATCCAGAAGTCCCTTGATTTCATCCTCAAACTGATGGACATAAGATTCGATTGACAATTTAGCCAGAAAAAAAAAGCATGTGCATTAAGGATTGAATCTAATTAAATGTAACGATATACTGCATAATGGTGGAGATTAGGATTGTTAACATTTTATGCCGGATCCAGTCAGACTAGCAACGAAATAAATATACAAAATACTTTGTTGAGCATTTGTCTCTTTCAAACATCAACAGGGAATGCACTCATATGTGTCGTGTTCTGAGAAAACTGGGCAAAATGCATGTGCGTAAAGTGTCGTCCCAGATTAGCCTGTGCAGTCCGCACAGGCTAATCCGAGACGACACTTCCGCTCAAACTGTATTTTCCCTAAGAAGAGACTTCATTTAAACGAATAATGTCATTAAAGCGGAATTTTCGTCTCTGATTAGCCTGTGCGGACTGCACAGGCTAATCTGGGATGACAATTTACGCACAAGCATTATGCCCAGTTTTCTCAGAACACGACACATATCATTTCTTTCTTTTGATCATCATTTTGTAAATACTTTGCTTTGTCAATAATAGCCTCCCGAAGCGTCTATCAAAATAACACACACAATTATATCTCAAATAAAATAGAAACTTAAATAAATCACCAGAAAAAAAACACACGTAAGCATGAAGATGGTGCTTTTTGCATTCAAAATAGGATAACGTCGGATAACTTATTTTAAACATATGTCAATTCAACACTAACAGCGGATACCAACAATATTGTGTTTGGTGTTTTCAAATTATGTGTTGCCATACATAGTATTTAAGCAAAGTAAATGCCTTTTGCGTTAACAGCTCATGTTATTTATAGATTGAAAACGTTACATACACAGCTGTTAATGACAAATATTCTCTTAGGACATAGCTCTTCCCATGTGTTCAAATATGTTGTTCCAGAAATGTTGTATTGCACCCAGTGCAGTGAAAGTGATGAAAAGAGTTTTTTTTTAAATCCGAATCTATAGTATATCTGACAACCGTTAAATGTTTACATATACCAACCAAAGAGTATTGTTTATTTGATTTATTTTAAACGAAAATACTTGTGTTCTATAATAATTGATAACACTTCAAGCATCGTTAAGAAGAAACCATTTAACTAAGCCACTAATGTATATAAGTTTCAAAGCATAAACATCACGTCTCTGTTAACTTGTTTCAAGTGAATTAGATCCGCGTCAATTCGATAAAGCTGTACAAGTAGACGACGATGATATATTTCACCATTTGCTAACTTAAAGATAATATTAATACACTGTCATTTAATTAGTATCACCATTTGGAATATTATAAAGATGACAACAATATATTTACACAACTAGTGTAGGCGTAAGTTGAAATAATGTGTGACAAAGGGTGTGATATTCTTGATTTAAACTACGCAGATTTGTTGATTTAGGTGTTAAACGGAATTACAGTTCACGAGTAATCATAGAACAAAATCTCGGTTGGCATAGCCATAGTTAATATGTATACTTTATCTATAACAATGTGTTAAATAAGTATGTCATATTAACCGAAAGCAATATATTTATTTTTTTTGTAATCAAAATATTTTCCTAAAACGTCAGGAATTAGTAACAAGTGACATTATTCTAGTGTCGCAGTACATTAATGACTCTCGCCAACAAATAACATTGTGATTGAATACGTTATCTTGCATATTGGCCAAATCGGTTTTGGTATAGCGATAACATAACAAATTATGTACTCAACTTCATCATCTTGTCAGAATTTGTTTTCATCAATTGTCAAATAAATGCTACATATATATGAATCAACAAAGCATGCTAGCTGGCTTTATATGGTGGGACGTGTTATTTGTTTATATTGCATTGCATATTTCATCAAAGACAATTGAGCTTTTTAAGTTATAGAACTTTGAACTGCGCAATGGAATATTGTACAATAATGTTTGCGCTATAAAAATGTACTTGTATTTGTATTTTGTAGTTGTATTTGTAAAGAAAACAAACTATTGAAAAGGTCATA
This sequence comes from Dreissena rostriformis, assembly GCA_007657795.1. Taxonomy (NCBI): domain Eukaryota; kingdom Metazoa; phylum Mollusca; class Bivalvia; order Myida; family Dreissenidae; genus Dreissena; species Dreissena rostriformis. The sequence goes on from VMBQ01000279.1 coordinate 191,057, forward strand.
AGTCACGCTTTTATAAACGAATTCACGCAAAAAACACTGCTGTATACGAATATCGTGCGACAGCTTTTATGTCAACAACCTTTTTTCAATACAAGCTGCCGCACAATATTCACAGTTATTCAGAAGTTTTCTGTTTCGTGTACTTTGATAATGTAAGTTAATCCTATTTTTCGTTCATGAACGTTAAATCGTTTTCAGTAATATGACTCTCGCGAAAGTTGGCCTTAATTAAATGGACTTGTTCACAGATTGTCCTTTTTTATGTTATCGTGGAATTAATTTACTAAGAAAACTGTACAATTTGAAATAGTTTTAAATACTTATAATAACAAGTAAAATTATTTAATACAAACAAAACGTACCAGCCCTAGAACCCAAGGCCATTAGTAGCTTTCTCTCTACCACTACACCAACTTGCGTTTGAATTTGGAATACAGTTTTAACCCATTTATGCCTAGCGTCTAGAAAAAAAGCCTTGGCAAACATCGTAGACCCAGATGAGACGCCGCATAATGCGGCGTCTCATCAGGGTCCGCGCTGTTTGCTTAAAGAAATTTCTGTAAGAAATATTCTAAATATAGAAATAAATATACTAGACATCCCTAATTTTGGAAATAAATTGATCCAATTTAGAAGGATGGGACAGTCCACTAGGCATAAATGGGTTAAACTCTCTGCCGGTAATACACGTTGTTATTATCGTCGAATTGTCGATGAAAAGTTTAACAAACCCTTAATTATTTTTACGATTTCGATTAATGATCATCAATAAACGAAGAAATTTTTACATATAGAGATTAATATTTTGCTTGTCTAATTCTAACGCATACCTTCTTTTTAAAATCTGTGACCAATGTTTAGAACATTATCATTTTGCGAGTATGTGAACACGTCCATTTTAATTGGTCAAATACCAAGACCTTGTTGATTCGTCAAAAATATCACATGACTCCTGCTTACTGCGTAGATGTTGGGTAAATAATTAAAGCTTCTCATTACAGCCAGCATGTGAAATTATTGCATGGGCCATTGATATAAAAGGCATGTAGAAAACAGACGCATTTCGTACCGAAGGGTAAGCTAGAGAGATATCCATCGATTTGATCTCTCTTTAATATGCAGTTTAGGAATAATGGAACTTTAGAACAATTCGTGTTACCATCCGCTAGTTGTTTGTTTTAGGCAAGTGACCAATATCCAATACAATACAGGGCAATGCATGAAAACAAGCTACATTAAAGTGGTGAGTGCTGGGACCACCACCTTTGGATAACAATCCCCGCCTACTCGAGGGACTGTAGGTAGAAATATTCTTAAATGATATGCAGTAATAACAAGACATTGATGAACAATGGTATATGTAATTATTTGTTACACAACCAATTTATGAAGATACCCACGACAAGATATTCCGATGATGTTATTGTAAAACAATATGTCGAAAGAAACAACCGACTGAGATTGTAAAATAAACTATAACGAGTTTTAGTATGTGTACACGTGAAAACACACAAATAACGTGTGAAAGATAACGGTCAGTTTTCTCCACAAATGACATATTGTGCGAGTAAGAACTAAAAGCTTTATCGTTAATTTTATGTGAGACATCGCAGTTTCCAATTAGAAGGTCTGTCTTGTCTCTCAGAGAGCCACAGCTAGTATGCATAATTTATCTACTGCAATCTTAGATAACGCCTCGTTGAACCATGTTTTGTACCACAATCAGAGATGAGTTGAAACTATTAAGAATCGTGATCAAATAACGTTTCTTTGCGTAAATTGCTCTGGNTGCATTTGTCATTATGTTGTGTGCATTTGTCATTATGTTGTGTGCATTTGTCATTATGTTGTGTGCATTTGTCATTATGTTGTGTGCATTTGTCATTATGTTGTGTGCATTTGTCATTATGTTGTGTGCATTTGTCATTATGTTGTGTGCATTTGTCATTATGTTGTGTGCATTTGTCATTATGTTGTGTGCATTTGTCATTATGTTGTGTGCATTTGTCATTATGTTGTGTGCATTTGTCATTATGTTGTGTGCATTTGTCATTATGTTGTGTGCATTTGTCATTATGTTGTGTGCATTTGTCATTATGTTGTGTGCATTTGTCATTATGTTGTGTGCATTTGTCATTATGTTGTGTGCATTTTTCATTATGTTGTGTGCATTTGTCATTATGTTGTGTGCATTTGTCATTATGTTGTGTGCATTTGTCATAATGTTGTGTGCATTTGTCATTATGTTGTGTGCCAACGTCGTTATCATGTTCGGATACATTACACTGGGCAATAAAAGAGACAACACCGGTGCGAAAAAAATGGCGGAAAATGTAAGGTTACAGTATACTAAATAAAACTACCATAAAGAATATATTATCATCGTAATATGCACGATTATTTACCCATTTATGCCTAGCGTCTAGAAAAAAAAGGCCTTGACAAACAGCGTAGACCCAGATGAAACGCCGCGTGATGCGGCGTCTCATCTGGGTCTGAGTTGTTTGCTTAAAGGAATTTCTGTAAGAAATATTCTAAATATAGAAATAAATATACTAGACATCCCTAATTTTGGAAATAAATTGATCCAATTTAGAAGGATGGGAGAGTCCACTAGGCATAAATGGGTTAATGTCGCGCGTAACTCAAAAAGTATTTTTGCCAGAGGATTGACACGTTGCAACCATATTTACTAGCATTTTCAGTTGCGAAGCTTTATATTTTGGTACGAAAGATTTCGACATATCCGGTTTTGTCAAGTTAAGTCCATTTTACCAACAACAACAACAAAAAAACATTATTTAGCTTGCATAATCAACATGTACAAATTTGACCTTTAAAAATGTATGCTAAGTTAGATTACTTTTTGATATCTCGTATAGTTTTGAAACAAGCTCAACGAAGTAAAAGCTATTTCAGCTAGAAAGCTAGAATGATGTTAGAACCTTATTAAAAATATTTAGGCAACTTCTTTTCGATCTTGATAGTTTATCAAAAATAATACCATGGAAAATACGATTTCGTCTATGAGATTTACTTTTCTCAGGGCGGTGTATTTTAAGTATAGAATGGTGTGTCTTAGGACATTGAAGCTGTCGGTGAGATGAACAGAATATCTGACCGATTGCGAAATTCGATTCCCCTTAACCCATGTATGCCTAGCGTCTAGAAAAAGGCCTTTTTCCAATTTAGAAGGATGGGAGAGTCCACTCGGCATAAATGGGTTTAATTGTAAAGTGGCATAGTAACACATACGCACTTGATTGCATGCTTTTGGCATCGTCTATGCGGCACACATGTACAGTTTCGTCGCATCACTGGGTCCTATTTATGAGGTGACAATCGCCGTTACCTTGTATGTATTTCGAAGTCTATGAGGTCTTTGTGCGCTTGAGGCTGCACTGTGTGAGGACCGGTAGTGTATCTCAACACCTCTACTCACCTGTCCGATATAGAGACCAATAGCCACCGATATCCACCTGTCCGATATAGAGACCACTTATCACCGATACCCACCTGTCCGATATAGAGACCACTAACCACCGCGACCCACCTGTCCGATATAGAGACCACTAACCACCTCTACCCACCTGTCCTATATAGATACCACTAACCACCCCTACCCACCTGTCCTATATAGATACCACTAACCACCGATACCCACCTGTCCGATATAGAGACCACTAACCACCTCAACCCACCTGTCCGATATAGAGACCACTAACCACCGATACCCACCTGTCCTATATAGATACCACTAACCACCGATACCCACCTGTCCAATAAAGAGACCACTAACCACCGATACCCACCTGTCCGATATAGAGACCACTAACCACGGATACCCACCTGTCCGATATAGAGACCACTAACCACCGCGACCCGCCTGTCCGATATAGGGACCACTAACCACCGTTACCCACCTGTCCGATATGGAGAAAAAAACTAGCTCACATGCGCGGGAGTAGGGATTCACCCAGGGTCTGCGAGGTGAGAGACGCGTGTACCAACCACCGCGCTAACCGGACAGCCCATTTTCGACCTTATGCTTAAAACAGTTTAGCCGCCATACTTACCACACTTCTGTGTGTATTTCAAAATTCATGATGTCCTTTAACGCTCGGGACTGCATTATGTGTGGACCTGGAACATTTCCCAGCACTCTTACCAGAATATCTACGTGTCTGCTCATACCTTAGTCCCTTACTTTACTTTTACTTATTCAATATTGGTGTGGTCTTATCAGTGTCTCTGTCTGTGTATCTGTCCGAATGTGTGTCTGTCTGTCGGTGTGTCTGTGTCTATGTCTGTCTGTATGTCTGTTTACATGTCTGTCTCTCTGTCTGCATGTCTGTGTGTCTATCTGTGTGTCTGTCTGTATGTATGCCTGTGTCTGTGTATTTGTGTATTTGTGTGTATATGTGTCTGTGTATTTGTGTGTATGTGTGTCTGTGTATTTGTGTGTCTGTGTATTTGTGTGTCTGCGTGTGTCTGTGTGTCTGTGTGTGTGGGTGCCTGCCTGTCTGCGTGCCTGCCTGCCTGCCTGCGTGCCTGCGTGCCTGCGTGCCTGCCTGCCTGCGTGCCTGCGTGCATGCGTGCCTGTGTGCCTGCGTGCGTGNTATATATATATATATATATATTTATTTATTTATTTATTTATTTATTTTTTATTTATATATATATATATATTTAATTTCAAATATGTAAAGTTTATTCAAAGATAAAATACTTAAAGCAGCATTACTCGGTACGAAATAACACGAAATAAACGCATGTCTCCGTGTCTACAAAGTTGAACCAGAAATGTGAATCATCTTAGGTATCATGTCTCATGTTCGACCATTCGTCATATACTTTCTTGTGTTCGATCGCTCGATATCAGATACTTTTGTCCTGTTTCCGTCTACGTATTGTAATGATACATGTGCTGTGCCGAATAACGTTGGAAATTGTTCACTTCCCATTAGAAAAGCACACGCAAGCGAATGGGGAAAGAGAGTAAATGAAGCTCCAGAAACATTTTCAGGATGGAAATAAGTGTAAACAGTATTTAAGTACTTTATTCAAGATGAGTGACTTCTAAGTGCGATTAAAATACTTCGATTAACAATACAAACAATAGATAAATACATGTGATATTTGAACAAAAATATCGTGGCACAGCCTTTTGGTGTTTGAATGGTATTTAAGTCTTTATCTCTCACTTATTGTTTATTGGAGTTCCATTAAGCATTTATTAAAACACATATTTTGTAGATATGCAAAACATGTATGCACATGAAAATCATGTTAGTCAAAATATGTCTTAATCTATACACGTTACCAATGTAAATGTCAAGCTCTGTACATACATTAGGCAAAGGACTGGCATGAAACACTAACTATTCAGAGAAAAATAAATATTTGTACCTTAGAAGAGAAGTGATGCAGAATAAACACGAAGAAAACCCCTTGTATTGTTGGACAAACCAATCCATTTTTAAATGCCATGTTCTTCATTCTGATTTTAGATCGGCGAACGTTCAGGTAAGCTTGATTAAAAAGTACCGGGCGCCTTACAGAAGAGCATGTTTTATTTTATAATGTTCTTTGCCTTTTTTGTGTTGACTGGGCAGCTTTTTTATGTATTCCTGTGTATATAGAACTGATACACATGTCTGTTTTATATGTCCCAATGCAAACTTATACAAATCTATATATATATTAATTGTTATTGTAATACTTATTTATTTTGATTAACTTGTCATACTCGTATAGACAATATAGATCTGTTTTGTTTTGGACGCTAATAACCCGTTGTACTTATCGGGATTAGTTTCCCACGCAATCTCTGTACCTTTTTTTATCAACGCTATGCACAAGTCATTTATGTTTCCACATCAAGATGTATATCACAGTTAACACTTGGTTGACCAGATTCAGACTTGAATATTGAAAAAGTGGACTCTTGATAGCGGTAACAGTAGATGCGTATATAATTAATCTTGGTAACGATTTCCCCAATGCTACATTAGCCGTAAAAATCATGCTGAATTATATTAATTATCTGAGAAATTTTCTTGGAACTAACGTTCAGAGTTCATTTATAGTTCAGCTGACACGACAGCTTGCACTAAATATTTGAACTTTCAGGAATGACGTATTATGATTCTATGCAAAAGGCGAAATGTCAGAGAATTATCACAGAATAATGGGTGCTTACAATGTCGATAAAAAAAAGTTTTCTAGAAAAAAAAACACTTATTCTTTCTTTACAAAGACATGAACAAAATTGTGTAGTATTAAGGAAGAAATAACTGTGCGAGAAGAGCCAATTCTATTCAAAAGGTGTTTATGTTTCAAATAAATCTTTAAAATATTGCTCGAACTCAAAATGATATTTTGAGCAAAAGTACAAAGAAACATGTTGTCCTTCTGTTTCCAATTACGTTGTATTTACATAACATAGGTAATTTGTCAGTGCTCAAAGCCTATGAACACACAATGACGTACAATTCAACAATAATTGATCGTGATTGCATGTATACAGCAGCGCATTGCACCCTGAGGTTTTGTTTGCAGTGTGCGCTCATCTTTCAACGCGAAAATCTTTTTAAAACAGAACGTTTAATGCAATTAGAGACGACACTTATGAAATATTTGCACCCACTGGACATGTTTGAAGAGGTGACATAAGTGCAAATGTTCCGAGACTGTGGTACATGTTGCATTATTGTATGGAATTTCACGTCTAAAAGAGAATGAATCGAAGCATTATGGAACAAACAAATCATGGAATACTCTGACAGTTTAAGACATTTTCCGTTTTTGAGTTTCTAACTGCATTTTAAACTGTGTACATGTGTGTATCTTTTCATTTACATTTGTTAACATGTTTAGATCTTTACCTTAAGAAAACTGACTGAGATACAAAATACATTTTCAAATTGATAAATGATCTTTACGTTACGTGAATATACTTTGCATGATATTAAGATAATCTAAGCATTTCTAAATCAAAACTGAACCCATAAACACCAATTAATATATCACAGTATATCACATTATTATAATATTTATACTCTGATAGACAAAACACTTGAAATATTGTTTCACATACTTCTATTATAAGATCAAATATGTCAATGTGGCAACAGTTTAAACTTAAGTATTCATTTTATTTATGCTGAAATACAACCAAAACATCTTATAGTATGCGCCTCCTTGTGGAAATAAGTGCAAGGACATCACACTTAATAAGTGTGTGTAAGTGACAAAAAAATGTTATCGGAATTCAAAATTATGCATGTTTTAGTACTTTCAACCTATAAGCTTTCTAATGAAAATATGAGAAAACTGGGCATAATGCTTGTGCGTAAATTGTCATCCAAGATTAGCCTGTGCAGTCCGCCACATGCTAATCAGGGACGATAATTTCCGCCTTTATGAAATTTTTCGTTTAAATGATGCCTCTTCTTAGCGAAAATCTATTTTAGGTGGAAGTGTCGTCCCGGATTAGCCTGTGCGGACTGCACAGGATAATCTGAGATGACACTTTACGCACATGCATTTTGTCCAGTTTTCTCAGAACTTAACTCAAGATTTTTCAAAAAGCAAGCAAGAAGAGCACATGGCAAAGATGATCTTTTAATAAGTTACTACTTTTGATTTAGTATACGAACAACATGTCGATTAATCTAACGCATTGAGCTGATTTTAGCCATGGGATTGTCTTGGTTGCTAACAAAAACCTTGCAATTCTATTGCATCGGGATATCAAACCATATATAATACCAGACAATATAATATTACCATTAAAAAAGAACGAGTGACACTGTTCAAAACTTACATTGGTCATACATTATAAAGAAATGAAACTCCAGAAGCTGCAGAAGTATTGTATTTCTATCATACAAACCTTCGTGGTCCTTTATTTATGGCAAGTGGTCAATTGCTAAAATGTCTTAATGTCTTAAACAAACACAAATCATTGTTGTTTTCGTTTTTGGTTGCATGTCTGACGTTTTTTATACTTAAAAAATTCATTAAGCATTACTGAAGTTGGCCATGCACATGATTAACGAATCAGATGAAAGTACTGTTGAACACAATCACTACTTGACCTGGCTGTTTAACCCATTTATGCCTATCGTCTAGAAAAAAGGCCTTGGCAAACAGCAAAGACCCAGATGCGACGCCGCATGATGCGGCGTCTCATCAGGGTCTGCGCTGTTTGCTTAAAGAAATTTTTCTGTAAGAAATATTCTAAATATAGAAATAAATATACTAGACATCCCTAATTTGGGAAATAAATTGATCCGATTTAGAAGGATGGGAGAGTCCACTAGGCATAAATGGGTAAATTCATGCCTGAAATAATCGTTTTAATGCATGTACGAGCTGTGTCATTTATCAGCGAAATACGACATTTCAGATGCAATAGCATACAAATGTCCGTGCCCAGACACATTAGTCTTCGATGACACTTTGACGATACCAGCGTTTACATACGATGGCACGACATTATTCAACGTGTAATGGACTTCTACAAATATCTGAAAGTTTGTATTTCAAACTATTCAAAATAAGACGAAAACCCAGGGCAGGGCGGATATGGTGAAAATAAAATTGTTGTGTGTGTAAAATACGAACCGTGACACAATTTCAGATAAACTTCTAAAACTCACAAAACGTGAACAAGAATTCTTATTCATCGCTACAGGTAATAGCATTTTTTTTATATATACATANACCAACCGTACTGCGGTGTCAGTAAACCAACCGTTCTGTGGTATCAGTAAACCAACCGTACTGCGGTGTCAGTAAACCAACCGTACTGCGGTGTCAGTAAACCAACCGTTCTGTGGTATCAGTAAACCAACCGTACTGCGGTGTCAGTAAACCAACCGTACTGCGGTGTCAGTAAACCAACCGTTCTGTGGTATCAGTAAACCAACCGTACTGCGGTGTCAGTAAACCAACCGTACTGCGGTGTCAGTAAACCAACCGTTCTGTGGTATCAGTAAACCAACCGTACTGCGGTGTCAGTAAACCAACCGTACTGCGGTGTCAGTAAACCAACCGTTCTGTGGTATCAGTAAACCAACCGTACTGCGGTGTCAGTAAACCAACCGTACTGCGGTGTCAGTAAACCAACCGTTCTGTGGTATCAGTAAACCAACCGTACTGCGGTGTCAGTAAACCAACCGTACTGCGGTGTCAGTAAACCAACCGTTCTGTGGTATCAGTAAACCAACCGTACTGCGGTGTCAGTAAACCAACCGTACTGCGGTGTCAGTAAACCAACCGTTCTGTGGTATCAGTAAACCAACCGTACTGCGGTGTCAGTAAACCAACCGTACTGCGGTGTCAGTAAACCAACCGTTCTGTGGTATCAGTAAACCAACCGTACTGCGGTGTCAGTAAACCAACCGTACTGCGGTGTCAGTAAACCAACCGTTCTGTGGTATCAGTAAACCAACCGTACTGCGGTGTCAGTAAACCAACCGTACTGCGGTGTCAGTAAACCAACCGTTCTGTGGTATCAGTAAACCAACCGTACTGCGGTGTCAGTAAACCAACCGTACTGCGGTGTCAGTAAACCAACCGTTCTGTGGTATCAGTAAACCAACCGTACTGCGGTGTCAGTAAACCAACCGTACTGCGGTGTCAGTAAACCAACCGTTCTGTGGTATCAGTAAACCAACCGTACTGCGGTGTCAGTAAACCAACCGTACTGCGGTGTCAGTAAACCAACCGTACTGCGGTGTCAGTAAACCAACCGTTCTGTGGTATCAGTAAACCAACCGTACTGCAGTGTCATTAAACCAACCGTACTGCGGTGTCAGTAAACCAACCGTACTGCGGTGTCAGTAAACCAACCGTTCTGTGGTATCAGTAAACCAACCGTACTGCAGTGTCATTAAACCAACCGTACTGCGGTGTCAGTAAACCAACCGTACTGCGGTGTCAGTAAACCAACCGTTCTGTGGTATCAGTAAACCAACCGTACTGCAGTGTCATTAAACCAACCGTACTGCGGTGTCAGTAAACCAACCGTACTGCGGTGTCAGTAAACCAACCGTTCTGTGGTATCAGTAAACCAACCGTACTGCAGTGTCATTAAACCAACCGTACTGCGGTGTCAGTAAACCAACCGTACTGCGGTGTCAGTAAACCAACCGTTCTGTGGTATCAGTAAACCAACCGTACTGCAGTGTCATTAAACCAACCGTACTGCGGTGTCAGTAAACCAACCGTACTGCGGTGTCAGTAAACCAACCGTTCTGTGGTATCAGTAAACCAACCGTACTGCAGTGTCATTAAACCAACCGTACTGCGGTGTCAGTAAACCAACCGTACTGCGGTGTCAGTAAACCAACCGTTCTGTGGTATCAGTAAACCAACCGTACTGCAGTGTCATTAAACCAACCGTACTGCGGTGTCAGTAAACCAACCGTACTGCGGTGTCAGTAAACCAACCGTTCTGTGGTATCAGTAAACCAACCGTACTGCAGTGTCATTAAACCAACCGTACTGCGGTGTCAGTAAACCAACCGTACTGCGGTGTCAGTAAACCAACCGTTCTGTGGTATCAGTAAACCAACCGTACTGCAGTGTCATTAAACCAACCGTACTGCGGTGTCAGTAAACCAACCGTACTGCGGTGTCAGTAAACCAACCGTTCTGTGGTATCAGTAAACCAACCGTACTGCAGTGTCATTAAACCAACCGTACTGCGGTGTCAGTAAACCAACCGTACTGCGGTGTCAGTAAACCAACCGTTCTGTGGTATCAGTAAACCAACCGTACTGCAGTGTCATTAAACCAACCGTACTGCGGTGTCAGTAAACCAACCGTACTGCGGTGTCAGTAAACCAACCGTTCTGTGGTATCAGTAAACCAACCGTACTGCAGTGTCATTAAACCAACCGTACTGCGGTGTCAGTAAACCAACCGTACTGCGGTGTCAGTAAACCAACCGTTCTGTGGTATCAGTAAACCAACCGTACTGCAGTGTCATTAAACCAACCGTACTGCGGTGTCAGTAAACCAACCGTACTGCGGTGTCAGTAAACCAACCGTTCTGTGGTATCAGTAAACCAACCGTACTGCAGTGTCATTAAACCAACCGTACTGCGGTGTCAGTAAACCAACCGTACTGCGGTGTCAGTAAACCAACCGTTCTGTGGTATCAGTAAACCAACCGTACTGCAGTGTCATTAAACCAACCGTACTGCGGTGTCAGTAAACCAACCGTACTGCGGTGTCAGTAAACCAACCGTTCTGTGGTATCAGTAAACCAACCGTACTGCAGTGTCATTAAACCAACCGTACTGCGGTGTCAGTAAACCAACCGTACTGCGGTGTCAGTAAACCAACCGTTCTGTGGTATCAGTAAACCAACCGTACTGCAGTGTCATTAAACCAACCGTACTGCGGTGTCAGTAAACCAACCGTACTGCGGTGTCAGTAAACCAACCGTTCTGTGGTATCAGTAAACCAACCGTACTGCAGTGTCATTAAACCAACCGTACTGCGGTGTCAGTAAACCAACCGTACTGCGGTGTCAGTAAACCAACCGTTCTGTGGTATCAGTAAACCAACCGTACTGCAGTGTCATTAAACCAACCGTACTGCGGTGTCAGTAAACCAACCGTACTGCGGTGTCAGTAAACCAACCGTTCTGTGGTATCAGTAAACCAACCGTACTGCAGTGTCATTAAACCAACCGTACTGCGGTGTCAGTAAACCAACCGTACTGCGGTGTCAGTAAACCAACCGTTCTGTGGTATCAGTAAACCAACCGTACTGCAGTGTCATTAAACCAACCGTACTGCGGTGTCAGTAAACCAACCGTACTGCGGTGTCAGTAAACCAACCGTTCTGTGGTATCAGTAAACCAACCGTACTGCAGTGTCATTAAACCAACCGTACTGCGGTGTCAGTAAACCAACCGTACTGCGGTGTCAGTAAACCAACCGTTCTGTGGTATCAGTAAACCAACCGTACTGCAGTGTCATTAAACCAACCGTACTGCGGTGTCAGTAAACCAACCGTACTGCGGTGTCAGTAAACCAACCGTTCTGTGGTATCAGTAAACCAACCGTACTGCAGTGTCATTAAACCAACCGTACTGCGGTGTCAGTAAACCAACCGTACTGCGGTGTCAGTAAACCAACCGTTCTGTGGTATCAGTAAACCAACCGTACTGCAGTGTCATTAAACCAACCGTACTGCGGTGTCAGTAAACCAACCGTACTGCGGTGTCAGTAAACCAACCGTTCTGTGGTATCAGTAAACCAACCGTACTGCAGTGTCATTAAACCAACCGTACTGCGGTGTCAGTAAACCAACCGTACTGCGGTGTCAGTAAACCAACCGTTCTGTGGTATCAGTAAACCAACCGTACTGCAGTGTCATTAAACCAACCGTACTGCGGTGTCAGTAAACCAACCGTACTGCGGTGTCAGTAAACCAACCGTTCTGTGGTATCAGTAAACCAACCGTACTGCAGTGTCATTAAACCAACCGTACTGCGGTGTCAGTAAACCAACCGTACTGCGGTGTCAGTAAACCAACCGTTCTGTGGTATCAGTAAACCAACCGTACTGCAGTGTCATTAAACCAACCGTACTGCGGTGTCAGTAAACCAACCGTACTGCGGTGTCAGTAAACCAACCGTTCTGTGGTATCAGTAAACCAACCGTACTGCGGTATCAGTAAACCAACCGTACTGCGGTGTCAGTAAACCAACCGTACTGTTTTCTCAATAAGAGCAAAATCTGTTTACCAAAGATAGAAACATTACAATGGCGGGGATTCTATGTCGTCAGTTTTAGTAAAGTCTGACACAGTCAAATTGGGGATATGTCAACGTTTTTGAACATGGCGTAATATGCACCATTACCAATTTCCCAAAAAGTATGCAATTATTTATTCGTCTCTTATGCATTGTGGTTTGCGCCTTTACAAATAGTGTTATATTTACAACATAAACGCCATTATGTTCGTGAGTTCAATATTATATTTATCTATACATTTCTTAACTATTCCACTCTAAACTCAACTTTGTCCTGTTTTGAGGTATCCACTAAATAGCGTTTAATCAATTTATAATTATATTAATCATAATTATAATCTAATTTATAATTATATTTAAAAAAAAATAGGAAAAGAATCGCCATAATAGTTATGTGCATCATAAGTTCATGTCTTCGTTATTTCATGTACAAATATGTTTTCTGAGAAACTCATTTAGCCAAAAGAAAAAAATTAATTTGCGACAATATTAAATAAAACGAAACTTTAAAATTCCCGTCAAAGTTTATCATTGTTACTACATCAGCGACATTGTGTCTCCAGTGGCGTGGCTAGACCATTTCGTGTTGGAGGCCATGTTCTTTGAGCAACGATTTAATTAAATTATCCATGTAGCCGTTTCGCACGCTGTCAATGTTGCCGGAATCATTAGCATTATCTTCAATAATCACACAATGCCCTCTTCAGACACCTAGTTAAACTTAGATAAAATGAGCGACTGTGTCAGAAAGTTATTTCTGTTTTCGACAATCTGACTGCGCCATTCAGAAATGTCATTGGATACAGACACTAACTTTAATCATAGTTGATCAGTTGCTCTTTTTGTTTGTTCTGACGAAGAACCACAATATATCACTGTCAGGTTAACAGATATGCTTTATTTTTAATTGGCAACCAAACACTTCACCTTGAAGCAAAAACTCAAGTTTAAAAGGTGTTCTAAACCTATTTTCAGACGGGCAGTCTTACAATTTCTATAGTGTGCCAAAGGGCTTGAGTTTGTATTACTTTGTTATTTCTTAGTCTTTCCAATGCTGAAGCTCAGTTATTTTAAGACGCAGAGTTTGTTCACTCACACCTCCCTAACTTTCTCGAGAATCAAGACATATCGTGTGGGGAGAGTTTTGAATTTAACATGGAATGCTCAGGTTGAACTGGTGAATTATATTCATTTTACGAGTTGTCTGGTGCCGTAAGTGTCGTGAACAACGACTAACTATCCGAACAGCAGTGCTGTACACTGCGACTCGATTTTGAATTTCCAGACAGGTAAGTAGACGACTTAGATCAAGGAAATGGGTCCTTATTCTTCCAAGTTCTGTAGTTTATCTTCCACAATTACTAAGGATGAAGGATAGTTATACGAAAACAATGCAATGTACAATGCATACAAACGACCGCATTAATGACAAGCAGTTTGGCATTTTTAAACAAACAAATCTCACCAACACTTACAGCAGCTATTATACATGAAATTGTAATACCACCCATGACAGAATATACTTGAGCAGTTCTTGGAGACAGAGAGTGTGGCATGCATGCGTGTCATTCGGGAGAGTACTAGCGTTTAGTCATACAGTTCTATGAATGAGTTATCGGTACTTTTCTTGTAACGCATCTATGCCGTTTACCATCTGCATTTTCGAAACGCAGTATTGTTCTGCACAAGCGATTGTTTTGTAAATGAATCTATTTTTAATAAAGATCGATTTGTAGTTATATGTCGTACCGGTAATTAGACATTCGGATCGTTTTATCCTAAATCTTCCATTTTATTGCAATTTAAGGTGATCTATATGTTGCAAGTTTCAGGTCCTATTTGACCTAGTTGCAACTATGCCTATGATGTCTTATAGCATCCAATAACCAGATATAGACCTTTAAGTACTGTTTATGTACTTCACGTTTATTCACTACACGTGGCATGAACATTACTAAAATGAGATGTGTACGACGACTTTATGGCTCGTGAAAACCATCGTTTTCTTGTTGGAAATCTCACTATGAATGGTTAATCATTACAAGGAATATCGCGAATTTGCGGTTTTAAAAATGTAATAAAGTAAGGTGGTATTACCTACGGCAAAATAGTGAATTAAAATGCGTAAAACAGACAGATGTGTCGATATGAACCAACTTTAAAGCGCAAGCCAGTTAATTTAAAGGAAAAAATCACAGACATGAATGTTTTTTTTTTTCTTAAAATGTATTATGCAATAAATATTATTTGCATTCAAATTTAAAACTTAATATTTAAAACAAAATTGATACGTACTATCATTTTTAGTACATCGCTGACAAATCGAAACAAATACTATTTTTACACGATAAAAACATAACTCTAATTAAGGTTATCATTTGAAACACGTGCAAACCATACATTATATCTAGGCAAAATGACACGAGCTTATACCGTGTGGAATTGATGGTATGCGTAAAGCTGAAATGCTGGTTTGGAAACTAGTCAAGATATTATAATTACAAAAGGCAAATCTAGATAACAATAGTATTAATGGATGTGAACTAATGACAGTGGCACACTTTAAGATAAGCTTGTTATGATAAACATCAATCAACCATTTGCAAATGCCTGTTAATTCATCACTCAAGCAAAAGCTTGAATAAACTAGCACATTTGATTTTCTCTGGTCTGAAAGTTTAAAGATTATCAAATGCATTAAGTCGTCATAAACATTCTCCTAAAGTAATCACGTGCGGATCGCTTGTAATCACGTGTATATCGCTTGTAGTTATATTGCTTGTAATCACGTGTGTATCGCTTGTAGTTCTATCTCTTGTAATCACGTGTGTATCGCTTGTAATCACGTATGTATCGCTTGTAATCACATGTATATCGCTTGTAGTTATATCGCTTGTAATCACATGTGTATCGCTTGTAATCACGTTGTATCGCTTGTAATCAAGAGTGTATCGCTTGTAATCACGCGTATATCGCTTGTAATCACGTGTGTATCGCTTGTAATCAAGAGAGTATCGCTTGCAATCACGCGTGAAAAGCCTGTATTCGCGATTGTATCGCTTGTAATCACGCGTGTATAGCTTGTAATCACGTGAGTATCGCTTATAATCAAGAGTGTATCGCTTGCAATCACGCGTGATAAGCCTGAAATCGCGATTGTATCGCTTGTAATCACGTGTGTATCGCATGTTAGAATTACTTGAAATGTGAAAAAATATGAGCAGCGCTCTGGGTAAACCGGGCTAAATGCATGTGCGTAAAATATCGTCCAAGATTAGCCTATGCCGTCTGTACAGGCTAATCAGGAACAAAACTTTCCTGCAAAACTAGATTTTCATTTAGAAAATACTTACTGTATACTTACAAATTCATTAAAAGTGGAAAGTGTTGTCCCTGATTAGCATGTAAATACTGCACAGGCTTATCAAGGACGACACTTTACGCGCATGTTTTAAGTTTTCACAGAGTCCTGGTCATATAATTAACTTCTCACATATTAAAATAAGATATAAATAATATTGTTGGGATAGCTGTTAATGCACCGATCCTTCTTGTTGACTCCCCCGTGGTTTAATTTAATTTCATTTTAAAAACATTGTCAGGACTAGTATAGTTGGAAAAGTCGATCCCATTTGTATCTCAAAACTAATCTTCCATTTTAATTTTGCCACATTCAAATACACTGATGATTGTAAGGAATGGAACACAGGACTGACATAGAACTGTACTTTTTGTCAATTAAAACAAACATGTCAAAGAAAAATGACGAAAATTGCGCTGTGTGTATAGATTGTGGATTGAAAATGTTGCTGTTGTTGTAGTGTGTTTTTTT
>VMBQ01000279.1:207799-225757 GCA_007657795.1 Dreissena rostriformis
TTTTTTTTTTGGGGGGGGGGGGGAGTTATCCTGTAACAATATAGAAAGCCTGGGCATTGTAGAGTTAATCAGCAGACGGTAAAATCGTGCAGTTTCGATAAAATTTATGTATGTCTGATTTCTGACAATGGACATAGTTTGATTTTCACTTTTTAAACATTTACATCATAAGAAAATATAACACCTTTGTAATAGGCCTGAATAGAGATGAAGATGTTTTCATTATTGAATAGGTATTGCAATTCACGGAATACCGTCTTCGTCGTAATTCTAGAAACAATATGGTTGAGTTAGCTGCCAAGCCTTCCAAAGATAGAAACAAAACACGTTCGGTGATGCTCTGTTGTCAGTGTTGATAAAGTCTGACACAATAGAATTGGGGATATGTCGACGTTTCAAACAATCCGTAAAAGGCACCATTACTACTTTTATCATAGTTTATGAAAAATATATTCGTCTCTAGTGTATGTCAATATTGTCAATGCTGCTGGAATTAGTAATACTGTCTTCAATAATACGACAGACACTGCCCACATCAGACAGTTACTTGTGTTTTCATCATTCAGTCATGTACTTAAACAAAAGCTAAATACAATCAAATTTTATCATAGTTGATCAATCGCTCTTTATGTTAACACTGACGAAAAACCAAAATATAAAGCTGTCAGGTAAACAACTAGATCTATTATATATGTTTAATGGGCGACTGATAATGTCACCTTGAAACAAGTACACACTGAAGTGTGAACTGTGTACTACAACAAGGTTCAGACGGGAAGACAACGTTTGTTACAACTGTGTGCTAGACCGACGTGTTGACTGGTAACATGTATTAATAGGATATCATTATACTTTACGAACAATACCTTTATTGTTTCTTATGTCTGTTGCAATTCTGCATATTCAGAAGATTGGTTTTTGATATGATTCTTCTAGAATCGTTTTCTATAAACCACATCAACAAAGAGTAACATGCTGAACACAACGGTATCGTGACGGTTTTCATTTGGAACACTTTCATTTCTAGAAAACATGTTAATAAAAGTGTTTTTCCTATGATTGCAATCATTGTTTAAGAAAAACAGACAGTCGTATATTAACACGAAATGGTATGTCATGCATGGAACCTAGGCTTGTTGCAGGATGTCATGCTTCAAACAGTGAAATATAACAGTAAAAACTATCGATATTTTTCACTGTTTTACTGTAAATGACGTCATTTTTTTTTTACGAAATGACGTCATCATTCTTGCGAAATTCTCCAGTTAAACTCTTTTAAAATGTAAATGAACGGTGAACAAAGCATAGAATAAAAAGAAAAGTTTTACAAATTGTTCTTTTACCGGTGAAAAGAACACATTTTCGGAATTCCTTTTTCTATTTTTAGATTATCATATCAAGATGTACTTCCCTTGTTTATATCCTTCTTTATATTTTTCTAATAGCACGAGTGAAATAAAATCGATATTACACCGAATCCAACAAATTTTCTTTTAATTTTATGCTTTTTGCACCGTTTTTTTACATTGTAAAAGAGTTTAACTGAAGATTTTCCCTAGAGTAATGACGTCCATTCGTCAACAAAATGACGTTATTTCGTCAACAAAGTGACGTCATTTCAATGTATTGAGGCACGCTACGGGAGAGAGGGTCACTTTTCATCGAAAGGGAAATTATTAATAATTAATTTCTTGAAAAAGGGGCATAAAAGAAACAGAAAATGTGTTCATGTCAGTGTAAGATCGTTTGTTATTTCACGAGTGATCGTAGAAAAATAACATTTTCACTCGTGGCTTCGCCAATCGTGCAAATATATTTTCTATGATCACTCGTGAAATAACAAACGATCTTACACTGACATGAACAAATATCCTCTATATCTTGTATGACGTAATTTCTGTGACGAAAGCTTGACACTCTGGATTTTAACGACAACAAATCGGACTTTGTGATTTATTAAACAGGACAATATTTGTTTAAAAAGGATCGAACGAATCCAAAAGGTATTTCTGATTTTGTGTTTGTAATGTATAATTGGAAATTAAAGAAATCACTCCGAGCAGGCATTAGATTTCGTAAAACGTTGCAAAAGTGTAGTTTGAAATAAATTATGATAACGGGATGGAAAAACAGAAAATGGAAGTGCATATCGTTGTAATTTTAATATTATAAGCATTGGATTAAAGTTGTCATTGAGGTAAGATTGTCGTTTACTAAATTTTGATGTTTGGATGATTCCTGTTAAACTTAAAGCTCAAATAGTGTCATCAATCTAATCTACAGTACAGTTTCAGAAGCAATCAATATTTTTTTCAGCATTCTTATTATGTGCTACGTTTTATTATCATCATTTATTTATGCGTTGATATGTGGCTTAATTTTTTATCACCGTTGGAAAAGACTGAAAATGGACGCCATTTTGTTCAGTTGACGTCGCGCGATCTGATTCTTTTCAGATATATAGAGAATACATGGTTGGTGCGGAGATGGAGAAAGTTTATCCGGTGCGGCTTAGAAAAAGGGCCGAACCAGATAAACTTTCTCCATCTCGGCACCAACCATGTATTCTATTTATCCTGCCTCATTTAAAATTATGCCGCTAACACAGTTTGTCAAAGACAAATGATTAATTAAGATAACAAAATAATTATTCTGGTCAGCTCCTTCATGTTCACAACATTCCTTACGACCGAATTACTTCCGATTATGTCACGTAAAAAATAGTTCCACATTAAACTGGTCCTTTTAATACTTTAAAAAATGGATCGAAAATGTGATACTTTTAATGTTGGAAATTGAAAACAATGTGCAACAGCAAAACAAACACTAATTTTTATTATTATTTCAATGACCCTTTTATATTCGATTTTCCTCAGTAAATAGTCACACACATTTAGGCGTAATTCTGTCAAACAATGGAAACTGGCATTAACAAATTGAGTATATTAAATTAAAGGCATCAACATTTAAAAAAAGCTACGTATTCGCCTTGATAGAAGATCTCTTGAAATTAGTTATTCCATGTGTATACGACCAATTCTAGAATATGCCGATGTTGTATGGAATAATTGTACGATGTATGAAAAAAAATGCGTTAGATAAAATTCAAACTGAAGCTGCCCGCATTGTTTCCGGCTGTACCAGACTTGTGCCCTCAAGGTTACTGTTTAACAAAGTTTGCTGGGACACTGTTGGCACACGAAGGTCCAAACACAAACTCATTCTTTTCTTCAAAATGACCAAAGGTCTCGGTCCAGAATATTTTTCCTCGCTGTCTCCACAATCAGCTGGTGAGCGATCTACAAGATCGTTTCGTCATTCATCCTTATAAGATGGTGCTCGGTCTAGGACTATTTTGTACCAAAATTCCTTCTTGCCCTCAACAATTGCTGCTTGGAATTCACTTCCAGACGAAGCAAAGCTTTTTGATAACATATCTGATTTTAAAATGGCCCTTGATCTTAACAAACCTCGTAGTAATCCATTGTTTTTTATGGTAAGCGAAGACAACAAGTGCTGCACACTGTAGTTCTCTTAAAAAAAAATTAAATTGTAGAAATCTAGTCCCGACGCCACTTTGTCAATGCCGAAAAATAGAAGACACTACTCACTTTTTACCGTTTTGTCAATTACATGCAACTTTAAGATTAACTTTAGTGAGAACTATAGAACAATACATGGATATATCACTACGCACATTATTTTATGGAGATGATAATCTTCCCCTTATAAATAATTTTGCTGTGTTTGATGTAGTCCATAGTTTCATCGAAGGCTCAGGAAGGTTCAGAATGATATAACTATCGGTTCTCTATGTTTGATTTTTGTTTTCTTATAAATAATTTATTTGTTTCTACTTTTTTTTCTTAAATACACTGTTTCAACATTTTAAACACAATTTTGATTCCAATTTAACTCACATACTTGTTTAACCTCGAATCATTATTCATTGTTTTGTGTTTTAAATGCAAATTACCGTCACAATGTGTGTTAATATATTACAGAGGAAAGAAACCCTACTAGCTTTGCTACCGTTCCAATCCTATAAACTTAAGATCTGTGAAACATATCTTGTGAACACATTCTAGAATAAATATGTTGAAACCAATGATCCTTTTTATTGAGTGTTATAAACGAGATGCAGGCACGCGGGAGCGTTTATTACCCTTGATTTAGTAATACATAGATCTAATAGAAATCCGCTTATAGGAAACCATTAAAAATAGAGAGGCAACATTATTGAACGTAGACATACGTTCATACGTCTTATTAATGGGTTTACATTGGAACACATCGGTCGGTAATTGCGACGCGACACGACATTAATACATACTTCACTTGAAGTTCTCATACATCTTCTCTAAAAGCAACATACCATTGACAGATTGTGCCATTAGCAATTGTCACAACGGCACATCTACATTCAACAAACCATGAGGATATGTCTAGTACTTGAGCTTAGTAATGGTGAATCAATACGCGTGTTTTGCGTGTATGATATTTGTCTTTAAATAAAGTCTCTTCTTAGCAAAAATCCAGTTAAGGCGGAAAGTGCCGTCCCTGATTAGCCTGTGCATACTGCACAGGCTTATCTGGGACGACACTTTACTCACATGTATTAAACCCCCTTTTCACAGAGCGATGCTCATTTCTGAGGCACTCAGAGTATATAATGCATTACTATTGTATAAAAACTGTGATAAAGGTGCAATTACGACAAGTTCAGTACAATCGAGAAATCGAATTGTAAACATATACATGTGTACCGATGAAATAACGTATTGGTGAAAGTGAAACAATACGTGGGCATGTTAATTAAAATCTCTATTAACCATGTCACGGTTCTGAGAAGCAGCGGGAATATTTAATTAACTTAGTGGTTATTCTAGCGTCCAGAAAAACTTCCAACTGACAACAGAGCTGTTGGGCACGACATTTAGTTGGTATCAATTTTAAAAAAATGTTAACAAATTCGTTGAAAGCTTTCGCTCGACGTGACATTCTGGATTTATTACAAATGTATATCGTTCTAATTGAACAAGCATTTCCTATCAAGTTACATAGAATAATATTCTAATACAAGTGTTGCCAATACGATTTAAAAGCCGGTATATTTGGGATGGAAGAATGTGAATAGTATCATCTAATAAACATTTAAATACAATATGTTTTGATGAGACTTTAAATCACTGTTTCACATTTCGGGCCTGAAAAAAAACCCATTAAAAAAACCAAGATCACTGATTTAACACATTCATATAGGTTTATCCATATTTTGTTTGTTATAATCCCTTTAGTTAAATAATAAAAGTTTTAAAAAATGAAGATTTGTTAAAAGAACCTTTATATGTGTTAGTTAGGTCAATATTGTTTAAAGCTGGTACAGGAAGAAATGGCGCATAAACTTGCTAAATTTAATCCCTCTTCCAAATTAATAGATTCAATGATGAGGCCAAAGCATACTTAAACAAAGCGTATGCCAATATGGTGACGGACAGGCTACGAAATTAACGGTCGTAGGAACAATAAGTATAGGCATTCGAACAACTTGGTAGATGATGGTGTCGATGCTGCGGACTCCGAGGGCATAAATGAGTATGATGATAATTATTATAATATTTTGGACATGAGTTGCATGGCTTTACGGCTACATTGAGCTTATTAACGTAATACAAATCTCTCACAGCTGTGGACAAAAGCATTGATTATGTTTGTGCGTATTGGTAAATAAATAAACATAATAATACATGTGCTGAGGTGGCGGTTTAATGAACATTTTCGTGCCAAACACGGATCGGTCTATAAACATTAAAAGCTGCCTTTGGTTGGAAATAACTATACTGCACTGGCATACATTACCTTTGATATTTATTTACTGCGAATTGCATACATGATTCACGTAATCCAGGAAATCATTTAAGAACCGAGAACCTTATTTACGGGAACGTCTTAAGAGTTCGTCTTTGAATTGCTTGGTAGCACGAGAACGTAAAATAGTACGGGTGTAGAATTACAATATTGCACATCGGCCGCAATCCATTCTCATGGTGTGTTTTGGCTTGGCAAATAGCCCCAGTTGGCTTTGTTTTAGTCACATGATGTCAAAACAGAAAAAGAAACGAACCACTCTGTCTAATATGTGTCTTTTGTATTTGAATCAATGCGAGTAAAAAGTAAATTAAATAATAATAATTTTATTTTATTCCATTTGTTCAAACTGCTTGTTCTTTATGTACAAGCTTTTGGTTTGTAATGGCTCTTTAAATCTCAATATCGAAACGGGCCTTCTTTCAGCATACATATGAATATAATCCTAGGTCAAAAAAAACCCTTAAAGGGACTTGTTCACAAATTGTCGAAATGACAGTTTTTTTCTTCTTTTTGACAGATTCACAAAAAACGAACACTGTACACAGGGAGCGAAATACCACTCATGCCTTGAAATGTTACTGAAAATACAGCTTCCTTAATAAAATCATTTTATTTGATATTGATAGAATGTTAAAGCGTCAACAGACGCAAAACGATTGAATATTTTGGAATGATTATGTTCTTTTCATTAGATTGTGTTACAACACATGGATCACTTTTATAAACTATATAATGTTTATTCGGAACAGTCAGGATGGCTGAGTGGTAAATGCTATAGAATTTTAATCCAGAGGACATTGGTTCGAACCCCGCTGAGGTGAAAACATTTATTTGTTTTAACATTCAATTTGTATTATAGTACAGCTCTACTGTTCCATGATTAAAATCTAGCAATCTGAGACATTTATTGACTTAAAAAAACACTCAATCGTTGAACAAGTCCTTTTACGATTCTGTGTGGAAACTGCTTTCTTTTTACAGCCAATGTGACCTTCACTTTTTTCGATATCGTGTGGAAACTGATTTCTTGTTACTACACATGTCACTTTGACCTCTTCCTTTTCGCCCGTTTGCAAGTCAAAATAATCTCTTTATTTTTGGGGAAACACAAAAGTTTAACCTCTTCCATTTCTCTCGTTTGCAAGTAAAAATAATCCCTTTATTTTTGGGGAAACACAATTGTTTATCAATTAAACAGTTTTCATGTTACAAGCCCCTGTAGGCTTGACATGTTGACCTCAAAATTGGAATGCGTATACTCCCAAGAAACCATCATTCAATTCGGATTGTCAGACGTACTCTAGATATCGTGAAAACCGAATTTTATGTTTCAAGCACCAAAGACCTTCACATTTGTTCTCAATCGTATAATCGTCTTCCTGTTTTCGTAAAACAAAACTTAAATGATCGAACGCCGGACATTTGCACAGCAATATTTATAACCGCACTGTTTTTCAACTGGCTAACGTAATGCAACATTATAAAAGTGAATCGAATTACATTTCTCTGATAAACATACGTAAGAGCTTTCTTTATTCAAGAGTTTTCATTGAAAGTTCCAGGTATAGGTCCCTGAAAGTTCGAAGGTGGTGACCACAGTTTTATTCATCTGAATGTGTTTGTAGTGTGTGTGTGTCATGTCTTGTAAATGTGTTTTGTGTCTCACTGTTTGGCAATGGGTTCATTGTCTTAAATCAAGGGCTACCTGCTATAATAAGTTTCTAACTTTCTATTGCAGCTGAAGTTTCAATTTGTTCATATGGACATAGTGTGTATAAATAAAACACCGCTATTTTAATAAACCAACATTGAACACATGTAATGGTAAATATGTATTTCTGGCATCATATTTTAAAACAAAAAATCCATTTCCACAAAAGATTAAGTAACACTGCAATACATTTTACAAACATGCATTAAACAATAAAATGCAAACATATGAAAGATTCGTTTATTTTTATAAACTGCGACTAGATGCACATTTGGAATGTGAAACATTACTAAAATTCTGCTCCGAAAATAAACCTAAATAAAAACACTAACGTAAGAATTAGATCTAAGATATAAATATATGAACTTCACTTTTTTATGCAAACTATCTTTCTAATGATATAATGCATCTTATATTTTAACCGGTTATTAGGTGCTTGTCTTGTGAAATAACCTTTCCTTAATTCCGTCTCTTGTCATTGTATAAAACACAGACGATTCGTGAACCTACCAGACGTGTAACCCAAAGAAACTTTTGTAGCAAATACAATAACAAAACAATGCCATTGTTTTGCATGTTTGTTATAAACTGAAATTTTGGACAAAAATCTAATATCTGCCAGTTAAGCAAAACCGTTATCAGGAAATTACAGACGCCGTGGTTTCAATATCACGAGGAAAACATGGCACGAAATAAATACAATAAATACACAAAACTGACCAAAATCTGATGCAAGAGATCTGTGTACAGGAATTTATTATTTTCTGGAGCAAGGACAAGGGATGTAACCTAACACATACTCGGAATGAACATAAATGAAATGGCAATTGTACGACGACTTTATGGTTCAAGACAACCATCATTTAGTTTTGAGAAATCTCCTCATTATTGAGGGTTTATCATTAAAAAGAATACATCGAATTTGCCGCTCAACAAATGTAATATAGTCAGGTTGCATTTCCTACGGCACAATATTGAATAAAACTGCATAAAACAGGACTTTTTAGACTCGTGGTGCTTCCAAATGGAATTTTGCCTACCGTAAACCTTCTTTCATGAACCATATATTAATTCATAAATGTTCTCATTATATTATCACGTGTATATTGCTGGTAATCCCGTGTGTATCGCATATTAGGAATTAATATCTGAGAAATGTCTTTATATATCCCGCGCTCTGAAAAAACCGCGTTCTGAGCATACATGTGCTTAGGTGTCATCCTTGATTAGCATGTGCAGTCCACACAGGCTTGTCAGGGGCGATACTTTCCGCCTCAACTGGATTATCATTAGAAAAAGACTTCCTTCATACTGAAAAATTCCATTAACGCGTTCTGAACAAGCTTATCAGGGACGACACTTAAGAACATGCATCAAGCCCTGTATACTCAGAGCGCGGATTATATAAATAAAATTGTCAAATAAAAAGATAGAAAACAAGACATAGATCATGTTTTTAAATAACTATGTATGCACCGATCCTTCTCTTCGACTCCCCCGTGGTTTAATTCAATCCCATTTGTATCTCAAAACTTATTTTCCATTTTCACATTCAAATACTCTGTTTATTGTAAATGTAACATAGCTGCAGGTCCAACCATAATTTCATAAATAGAAATAGATGTCTTAATAATGTAAGAAAATGTTAAAAGTTTATTTACATCAATATTTATAAATAAAATAACTACTGTAATTAATGATAAATCTTATATCATAATAATAAGGGTTCTATAAAGAAAATATTTGAATGTTAGGAACAATAATAACATAAATGAAGTTTGGAAATTTAATAGCAAATCTTTATGATATATTGGCCATTTCGCAAGTAGAAAAAGGACATACTTTGCATCCATTGTAACATACACTAGGTNTATATTCACCAAAGATAGAAACAAAACACGTTCGGTGATGCTCTGTTGTCAGTGTTGATAAAGTCTGACACAATCGAATGTGGGATCTGTCGACGTTTCGTACAATCCGTGAAAGGCACCATTACTACTTTTTCGGAGTTTATGAAATTATCTATTCGTCTCTTGTGTATGTCAATATTGTCCATGTTGCTGGAATTATTCATATTTTCTTCAATAATCAGACAATTCCCCCATCAGAAATCACTGTACACTCAGATAAAATGAGAGACTGTGCCAGAAAGTAATTTCTGTTTCCTTCATTCAGTCATGTTACATAAAACAAACCCTAAATACAATCATAGTTGATCATATTTGACCAAATGCTCTTTCTGTTTGCACTGACGAAAACCACAATATATAGCTGTCAGGTATATATGTTTAATGGGCGACCGATAAAATGTCACCTTGAGGCAAGCACACACTGAAGTGTGAACTGTGTACTACAACATGGTTCAGACGGGAAGACAACGTAAGTTACAACTGTGTGCTAAAACGATTAGTTGACTATACTTTACGAACAATACCTTTATTGATCCAATGTATGTTGCAATTATGCATATTCAGAAGCTTGGCTTTTGATCAAATACTTCTAGATTTCTTTTCCATAAGCCACATCAAAACAGATTAACATACTGAAACTGAGCGTCATCTCGTTTATTGCAACACGATGGGCCAGTAAACTGTTTTTTTTTCGGTTAATCTTAGGATCTTATTATATCAATGTTCGAGTATTGTCAATACACGACGTTTTACCATAAATCACTTAGACTTATATGTATCTAAGCGCTTCTGACACGAATAATTTACCAGCTTTGCAGATTTCTCACGACGCACATTTCATATGTATAATACATAATAATTATCGCCACCTCACATCTTGATGAAATAATGCATGTACGTGTTTGTGTATATTTATATTTCAATATCAAGTATTTTCCGTCTGACTGTGTCTGATGTCGAAAAAAGCGGATAATTTTGATCATATTGCTACGGAATATATATAATAAAAATATAAAATAGAGCATTTACGCCAAACAAAGTACACTTGCATCTTATTGTTTCTGTTTGCATTCTTTAAACAGTCTGTGTGTGTCTTTGCATGTCTTTGCGTGTCTTGGCATGTCTTTGCGTGTCTTTGCATGTCTTTGTCTGTCTTTGCATGTCTTTGTCTGTCTTTTGCAGTGTTCAGTAGGACCAGAAAACAACGGTGCGGTGACGGTTTTCATTTGGAACACATTCATTTCTAGAAAACATGTTAATAAATGTGTTTTTCCTATGATTGCAATCATTGTTTAAGAAAATAAGACAGTCGTATATTAAGACAAAATGGTATGTCATGCATGGAACCTGGGCTTGTAGCAGGATGTCATGCTGGGAACAAAATGAGCAGCAACACCGTTGCAGAAACCAATATATAAACGATTAGTGTGACCAAGTCACGTGATCAGTGTCAACATGTAGTGTTGTTAAGTAATACGCTGTTAACAATCAACATTTAAAATTTATTTTCACTGCGTATATGAATTAACATACAATTGATCAGTACATGTAATTTTAATTTAAAGGCAAAATGCCTTTAATATACGTGCTCGATGGATGGTAGAGGTAGCAGTAAGCGTAATATGTACACGTTTGGATAATTGCATACGTACATACTGTCTTAAACTATAATACTTGTAAAATAATTAAGAAAATATTAAGACATGAAGATGCATTTATGTGTCGTATTTCAGTTATTGAGTAGTTTCCTGACCGCGCTGAATGATTCGAAAACTACATGCCCGATTGACCTTCTCTGCCTGCAACAAACAATATTTCAAATTAGAACAGTAACAATATTTTGCATGCTTGTATTCAAATTTCATTGGATGGTTAAATAACACGAAATTTTGAATAAATTACAAAACTGCAAACATGGTCATTGTAGACAGAAAATTCCGCGATATTTCGTTTTGACTCGCGCATTTTATTTAAATGCAAATGATAAAATAATATAATTAATAAAACGTCACCGAGCAATAAAAGACATCTATGCATACCGGTAGTTGACGGTCGCTGTCGGTACGTACATGACATTCAAGCCGATTTCGATTCCTCACTGTCACGCGGTTTGATATATAAAACTCTACAATTCCACTCATATTTGAGTGTGCGCAACGTTTTATACTGCAGTTATGGCCTCGTTATAATCTTCCTATACATCGTCATAATCATTATCTTCGTTGGCATGCAAATGCTCTGGTTTGATCTGCGTGGCTTAATAGACAATGAAAAAAACTGTTGTTTTTTTTTTCAATTTCTAATACTCAGGAAAACATCGTATTATATTTGAACGCATCATGTTTGGTCAGGATTTTGTGTGTGGTGTGGCGCTCGACGGATTCGATCTCACACTTGGATCCGCTGATGGTTTTACTATGCGTAAAACTCTCTAAATGTGCAACATTCCAAACATATATTCAAAACATAAATAACGAACGTTAACATCCTACTTCAATGACCCTTTATATTGATTGTTATAAACGAGATGCAAGCACGCGGGAGCGTTAATTACCCTTGATTTAGTAAAACATTGATCTAATAAAAAATCCGCTAATAGGAAACCATTACAAAATAGAGAGGCAACATTATTGAACGTGGACTAACGTTCGTACGTCTAATTAATGGGTTTACATTAGGAACACATCGGTCCGTCATTGCGACGCGACACGACATTAATACATACTTTTCACTTGAAGTTCTCATACATCTACTCTAAAAGCAACATAACATTGACAGATTGTGCCATTAGCATTTGCCACAACGGCACAACTACATGCAACAAACCATGTAGATATGTCTAGTATTTGAGCTTAGTGGTGGTGAATCAATACGAGTGTTGGAGTGACGATCAGGCAATTATCACAGTCAGAATACATGGTGAGGCACTTAGAGTATAGAATGCAGTATTATTGTATAAAATGTGATAAAGTTGCAGTAACGACAAGTTCAGTACTATCGAGATATCGAATTGTAAACCTATACCGATGAAATAACGTATTGTTGAAAGTGAAACAATACGGAGGCATGTACATTTACATCTATATTAACCATGTCTGAGTTCTGAGAAGCAGCGGGAATATTTTATTAAATACGCGGGTATTCTAGCGTCCATAACAACTGTCACACTGACAACTGAGCTGTAAAGCTCAACATTTATTTTGTAGGTTGATATCAATTTTCAAGACTTTAAACAAATTCGTGCAAAGCATTCGCTCCTGCCGAACATTCTGGATTTATAACAAATGTATATTGTGTGATCATCTTCTTCTCGTTATTGTGTGATTAAACAAGCATTACCTATGAAGTTACATGACATAATATTCTTATTACATGTGTTGTCAATAAGATTTCAAAGGCGTTATATTTGAGATAGATGAACGAATGAAACAGTATCATCTAATAAACATTTAAATACATTATTTTTTCATGAGAAAACTTTATTTCACAGGTCGAGCCTTGAAAAAAAACTTTTAAACAGATTATTCGTTTTATAACCAACCAAATTAGAGAAAATAAAATCATTTTTAAATGAAATATGAATGAAACGCTGAGATCAAAACATACTAAAACACAACATATTCCATCATGGGGACGGACATGCACACAGATAGAAGCTACAGCTTCGAAATTCTGGCTGACAGGAACAAAAAGGATAGGCGTTCGTAAAACTGGGTTGATGATGGTGATGCTGCTGTGGACGACGATGAGGATGAGGATGATGAATATCATATATTATGTGTTACATGGCGTTTGGATTTACAAAGCCAATTAACGTAATAGAAATTTCTATCGCCACGTATATATTGTTTGTGCTGTGAACAAAAGCATTGATTGTGTTTGTGCTTATTGGTAAAAAATAAACATAATAATACATGTGCTGAGGCGGCGGTTTAGTGAACATTTCGTGACAACACAGATCTATAAGCATTAAAAGCTGCCTTTAGATGGAAGCAACTATACTGCACAGACATCCATAACCTTAGATATTTATTTACTGCGACTTGCATACCTGACTCACGTAGTCCAGGAAAACATTTAAGAACCGAGATCCTAATTTACGTCGAGTTCCTCTTTGAATTGCTTGGTAGCACGAGAAGCTAAACGGGCGTAGAATTACAATAGTGCACACCGGCCACATTCCATTCTCATGGTGTGCTTTGGCTCGGCAAATAGTGTCTTTGATTAAGCCACATGATGCCAAAACAGAAGAAAACAAACTGCTCTGTCCTATGTTTGTCTTTTTAATTTGCATCAATTCGAGTAAACAGTTATAATAAAAAAATCTAATTATATCTTATCCCATAATTTTAAAACTGCTTGTTTTAAATGTTCAAGCTTGTGGTTTTGTATTGCTCTTTAAATCTCAAAATCGAAACGGGTCTTCCTTCTATCAAGACTAACCAGCACACACATAAATATGATCCAAGGTTAAAGCGATCTTAAAGAGATTTGTTCACAGATTGTCAAATTACTGTTTCTTTTTTCGTTTTTTTTTTTTTTTTCATAGATGTAACTGTTCATTAGTCTTTATGTAATTATTCATTGTACATAAGTCTTCATGTAACTATTCAGTGTACATTAGTCTTCATGTAACTATTCAGTGTACATTAGTCTTCATGTAACTATTCAGTGTACATTAGTCTTCATGTAACTATTCAGTGTACATTAGTCTTCATGTAACTATTCAGTGTACATTAGTCTTCATGTAACTATTCAGTGTACATTAGTCTTCATGTAACTATTCAGTGTACATTAGTCTTCATGTAACTATTCAGTGTACATTAGTCTTCATGTAACTATTCAGTGTACATTAGTCTTCATGTAACTATTCAGTGTACATTAGTCTTCATGTAACTATTCAGTGTACATTAGTCTTCATGTAACTATTCAGTGTACATTAGTCTTCATGTAACTATTCAGTGTACATTAGTCTTCATGTAACTATTCAGTGTACATTAGTCTTCATGTAACTATTCAGTGTACATTAGTCTTCATGTAACTATTCAGTGTACATTAGTCTTCATGTAACTATTCAGTGTACATTAGTCTTCATGTAACTATTCAGTGTACATTAGTCTTCATGTAACTATTCAGTGTACATTAGTCTTCATGTAACTA
This sequence comes from Dreissena rostriformis, assembly GCA_007657795.1. Classification (NCBI taxonomy): domain Eukaryota; kingdom Metazoa; phylum Mollusca; class Bivalvia; order Myida; family Dreissenidae; genus Dreissena; species Dreissena rostriformis. The sequence goes on from VMBQ01000279.1 coordinate 222,452, forward strand.
TTCAGTGTACATTAGTCTTCATGTAACTATTCAGTGTACATTAGTCTTCATGTAACTATTCAGTGTACATTAGTCTTCATGTAACTATTCAGTGTACATTAGTCTTCATGTAACTATTCAGTGTACATTAGTCTTCATGTAACTATTCAGTGTACATTAGTCTTCATGTAACTATTCAGTGTACATTAGTCTTCATGTAACTATTCAGTGTACATTAGTCTTCATGTAACTATTCAGTGTACATTAGTCTTCATGTAACTATTCAGTGTACATTAGTCTTCATGTAACTATTCAGTGTACATTAGTCTTCATGTAACTATTCAGTGTACATTAGTCTTCATGTAACTATTCAGTGTACATTAGTCTTCATGTAACTATTCAGTGTACATTAGTCTTCATGTAACTATTCAGTGTACATTAGTCTTCATGTAACTATTCAGTGTACATTAGTCTTCATGTAACTATTTAGTGTACATTAGTCTTCATGTAACTATTCAGTGTACATTAGTCTTCGTGTAACTATTCAATGTACATTAGTCTTCATGTAACTATTCAGTGTACATAAGTCTTCATGTAACTATTCAGTGTACATTAGTCTTCATGTAACTATTCAATGTGCATAAGTCTTCATGTAACTATTCAATGTGCATAAGTCTTCAAGTAACTATTTAGTGCACATTAGTCTTCATGTAACTATTCAGTGTACATAAGTCTTCATGTAACTATTCAGTGTACATAAGTCTTTATGTAACTATTCAATGTACATTAGTCTTCATATAACTATTCAATGTTCATTAGTCTTCATGTAACTCTTCAATGTACATAAGTCTTCATGTAACTATTCAATGTTCATAAGTCTTCATGTAACTATTCAGTGTACATTAGTCTTCATGTAACTATTTAGTGTACATCATGTCTTCATGTAACTATTCAATGTACATAAGTCTTCATGCAACTATTCAATGTACATAAGTCTTCATGTAGCTATTCAATGTACATTAGTCTTCATGTAACTATTCAATGTTCATAAGTCTTCATGTAACTATTCAATGTACATTAGTCTTCATGTAACTATTCAATATACATTAGTCTTCATGTAAGTATTCAATGTTCATTAGTCTTCATGTAACTGTTCAGTGTACATTAATCTTCATGTAACTATTCAATGTACATTAATCTTCATGTAACTATTCAGTGTACATAAGTCTTCATGTAACTATTCAGTGAACATTAGTCTTCGTGTAACTATTCAATGTACATTAGTCTTTGTGTAATTATTCTGTGTACATAAGTCTTCATGTAACTATTCAGTGTACATAAGTCTTCATGTAACTATTTAATGTACATTAGTCTTCGTGTAACTATTCAATGTACATTAGTCTTCATGTAACTATTCAGTGTGCATAAGTCTTCATGTAACTATTCAATGTACATTAGTCTTTGTGTAATTATTCTGTGTACATAAGTCTTCATGTAACTATTCAATGTACATAAGTCTTCATGTAACTATTCAATGTACATTAGTCTTCATATAACTATTCAGTGTACATTAGTCTTCATGTAACTATTCAGAGTACATTAGTCTTCATGTAACTATTCAGTGTTCATTAGTCTTCATATAACTATTCAGTGTTTGTTAGTCTTCATGTAACTATTCAGTGTACATTAGTCTTCATGTAACTATTCAGTGTACATTAGTCTTTATGTAACTATTCAGTGTTCAATAGTCTTAATGTAACTATTCAGTGTACATTAGTCTTCATGTAACTATTCAGTGTACATTAGTCTTCATGTAACTATTCAGTGTACATTAGTCTTCATGTAACTATTCAGCGTACATTAGTCTTCATGTAACTATTCAATGTACATTAGTCTTCATGTAACTATTCAGTGTACGTTAGTCTTCATGTAACTATTCAGTGTACATTAGTCTTCATGTAACAGATTTCTTGTTATTACACATGTCACTTTGACCTCTTCCTTTTCGCCCATTCGCAACTCAAAATAATCTCTATATTTTTCGGGAAACACAAATGTTTATAAATTAAACAGTTTTCGTGTTACAAGCCCCAGTAGACTTGACATGTTGACCTCAAAATTGGTATGCGTATACTCCCAAGAAACCATCATTCAATTCGGATTGTCAAGCGTACTCTTGATATCGTGAATAACCGAATTTTATGTTACAAGCACCGGAGACCTTCATATTTGTTCTCTAAGCAAATTACAATCCTCCTTTTTTTGTAAATAAGTATCATACAAACTTAAATGATCGTAGTTCAAAACATTTCCCAGACACCACGCGGGCACGAAATAGTCTGCAGACTGAACGCTGGACCGGTTCAAAGCAATATCCCTATGACCCCACTTGTTAGACTGGCTAATGTAATGCAACACTATAAAACTGAATCAATTTGCATAACACTTATAATCATACAAAGGAGAAATCTTTATTCAAGAATTTGTATATAAAGTTCCAAGGCGGTGACCAGCGTGTTATTCCTCTGTATGTGTTTGTTGTGTGTGTGTGGGGCGGGTCATGTCTATTTAATGTATTTTGTGTCTCCCTGTTTGGCAATGGGTTCCTTGTCTTAAATCAAGGGCTACCTGCTATAATAAGTTTCTAACTTGCTGATGCAGCTGAAGTTTGACTTCAGTAATATGGACTAAGTGTGCATAAATACAACACCGTTATTTTAACGAACCAACACTAAACAAATTTTAATGGTAAATATGTATTTCTGGCATCATATTTTCAAACAAAAAAATCCATTTCCACAAAAGATTACGTTACACTGCAATACGTTTTACATACGGACATTAAATAATAAAATGCAAACATATGAAAGATTAGTTTATTTTTATAAACTGCGACTAGATGCACACATGGAATGTCAGACATTACTAAAATTCTGCTACGAAAATCAACATAAACAAGAGTTCCGCGGTCGGAGACATATGCACCCCCAAAACAGGGCCTTGATTTTCACACTTATTGTGACAGTGACCTTTGACCTAGTGACCCCAATTTCAATAGGGGTCATCTACTGCTCAATGCCAATTCACACGTGAAGTATCAAGCCAATCGGTCAATTGGTTGACGAGTTATTGATCGGAAACAATGTTCACACTTATTGTGACAGTGACCTCGACCTTTGACCTAGTGACCCCAATTTCAATAGGGGTCATCCACTGTCCACGGCCAATGCACACATGAAGTATCAAGTCAATCGGTCAATTGGTTGACGAGTTATTGATCGGAAACAATGTTCACACTTATTGTGACAGTGACCTTGACCTTTGACC
>VMBQ01000279.1:227706-318800 GCA_007657795.1 Dreissena rostriformis
CTTTACCTTTGACCTAGTGACCCCAATGTCAATAGGTGTCATCTACTGTCCAAGGCCAATGCACACGTGAAGTATCAAGTCAATCGGTCAATTGGTTGACGAGTTATTGATCGGAAACAATGTTCACACTTATTGTGACAGTGACCTCGACCTTTGACCTAGTGACCCCAATTTCAATAGGGGTCATCCACTGTCCACGGCCAATGCACACATGAAGTATCAAGTCAATCGGTCAATTGGTTGACGAGTTATTGATCGGAAACAATGTTCACACTTATTGTGACAGTGACCTTTGACCTAGTGACCCCAATTTCAATAGGGGTCATCTACTGCTCAATGCCAATTCACACGTGAAGTATCAAGCCAATCAGTCAATTGGTTGACGAGTTATTGATCGGAAACAATGTTCACACTTATTGTGGCAGTGACCTCGACCTTTGACCTAGTGACCCCAATTTCAATAGGGGTCATCCACTGTCCAAGGCCAATGCACACGTGAAGTATCAAGTCAATCGGTCAATTGGTTGACGAGTTATTGATCGGAAACAATGTTCACACTTATTGTGACAGTGACCTCGACCTTCGACCTAGTGACCCCAATTTCAATAGGGGTCATCCACTGTCCAAGGCCAATGCACATGTGAAGTATCAGGTCAATCTGTCAATCGGCTGACGAGGTATTGGTCGGAAACAATTTTCGTACTTATTGTGACAGTGACCTTGACCTTTGACCTTGTGACCACAATTTTAATAGGGGTCATAAACTGTCCAAGGCCAATGCACATGTGAAGTATCAAGCCAATCGGTCAATTTGTTGACGAGTTATTGATCGGAAACTAACTGGTCTACCGACAGACCCACAGACCGACATCCAGCAAAACAATATACCCCCTCTTCTTCGAAGGGGGGCATTATAATAATAAAAAAAAACACTAACGTAAGAATTATTTCTAAGATATAAATATATGAACTTCATTTTTAAGCAAAATATATTTCTAATTATCGGATACATCTTATCTTTTAACAGGTTATTAGGTGCTTGACTTGTGAATAATTTTTTTGTTTATTCCGTTTCTTTTCATTTCATAAAACACGGCGATTTGTGAAAATACCCAGCTTGAAAGTCAAATAAATATTTGCGAAAAATACATCACAACACAATGCCATTGTTAGGCACTTTTGTTATAATTTCAAATTTGGGACAAAAATCTAACATTTGCCAGTTTAGCAAAACTGTTATCAGAAAATCACAGACACAGCCGTATTAATATCCCGTGGAAGACTTGGCACGAAATATATACAATAAAAACATGAAACTTACCACTATCTGGACCAAGAGATCTTTGTAAAGGAATTTATTATTTTCTGGAGATAGGGCAAGGGATGTAACCTAACACATGACAGATTTACCGGATATCGTTATTTAGTTATCTATCATGTGTGTGAGCTATAAGCATATAGCGTTGTATCTGATACAATGATGATAGAATGTAAGCTGTATGCCTAAGGCGATGTTCAATATCTTTATAAATGCATATGTATCAAAGTAACACATACAAACACAATCTATGAATGATGTCAAGTATCATACTGAACATTCAATCTGCATTCTATCCAATCTCTGAAAAACACTTCACTCACAAAATAATTATCATACCCTTTCAAGTGCTGCCTATAATAAAAGATTTGTAAAGAAATTATAAAATATTAGTGTTTAAAGATCATAACTAAATGTGGTTGATTTTCCTTTTGAAATTTCTAATTTTGAAGACCATATATTTTTTTTTAATTTAGATACAAAAATATTGATAACATGGACAGTCATTTAAGGTTCTACTAGTCCTGTTAAAGTAGTTCTCAGTTTATATGCAAATCTAAATATCTTATATTAATCATAACAACAGGGCCAAATGACCTGAGACGCTCACCTGCGACACCAAGGAACTTTACTGGAGCAGGAGAAGGTAGTGTTCACAAGGTTCACAAGAGATCATTTGTGTCTTGTTCTGAGAAAACTGGGCAAAATGCTTGTGCGTAAAGTGTCATCCCAGATTAGCCTGTGCAGTCCGCACAGGCTAATCTGGGACAACACTTTCCGCCTAAACTAGTTTTTCGCTAAGAAGAGACTTCATTTAAACGAAAAATTCCATAAAAGCGGAAATTGTCGTCCCTGATTAGCCTGTGCGGACTGCACAGGCTAATATGGGATGACAATTTACGCACAAGTATTTTGCCCAGTTTTCTCAGAACACGACACATTTTTGAACTCAGTCCAGGTATAAACAATTCTAAAATGTTCTGAGCAAGTTTCACGATAAGTGGGTAAAATGAGTGACTTGTTAAAGGTTCAAACGGTTTTATTTTAGCCGCATAAGGAAAACTACACTTATGGCGTCCACGTTTTCAATGGACAGGGACCATATCTTATTCGTCTGAGAAATCATTACATATGTTCAGAGCAACTTTACAAAAATTGCGCAAACAAACCTAATTCTGAGAATGTTTACAAGATTTTTCTTTAATTTGACTTAGTGACCTAGTCTTTGAAACCAAATGATACAGTATCAAACTCATCTAAGATATTATTTGCACAATTGTTCTTACAAAGTTTCATGAAGATTGGGCAATTTCTTTAATTTGACTAAGTAACATAGTTTTTGACTGCATATGACCTAGTTCATAGTCATTGGGACAAATGTTCTGACGAAGTGGAATGAAGATTAGGAATGAAGATTAGGCAATAAATGTGGCTATAGATTGTTCACAAATTCTTTGTTTAATATGACCTAGTGACCTAGATTTGAAACCAAGTGACACATTTTCTAACTCAGCCTAGACCCAGTTTTGAACTCTGCCCATATTTCATTGGCTGAAATGTTCTGACCAAATTTCATGAAGATTGGACCTAGTTTTTCTCCTGGTTTGACCCAACTCGGCTGATGAAAATGGACCAAGTTTCATAAAGATTGGGTAATAAATGTGGCCCCTAGTGTTTAAAAGCATTTTCTTTAATATTATCCAGTGGACTTGTTTAGATCCCATGTAACCCTGTTTCAAACTCAGCCAAGATACCATTGGAACAAATGTTCTGACTAAGTTACCTGAAGATTGGGCAACAAATGTTGTGTCAAGAGTGTTCACAAGTAAAATGTTGACAAAGCACAATTGACAAAAGACGGTAACAAATGCTCATCATAAGCATATTTTGCTCATATGTGCTCAAATGAGCTAAAAAATAATAATAAAATAAAATATAACGTAAATTATTGATACATTTACAAACCTTTACAAACATAAGTTCATTCATATAGATCTATATTACCCCACACCTAATCCTACAAATAACATAATTAATTTTACATTTCTTATTGATGAATACAACTTAAAATTCACACAGCTAAAATATACCACTTACTGACATTGTTCAAAGAATATCAAACCTTCATACATATAATGTAGCAAATCATCATGCAAAGAACATATTGGTATTTTAAGATTTTAAATTAAAATTTACATGAAAAAAATACAATACTGAGCAATGTTTGCCAACTGGTTTTTCCTTTAAAAAAAATCAGTTACCCTACCTCGAAAAATGCTTAACTTGTATTTAAATATCCAAACAATTAAAAAAGTTTATTTCCTTCAGGGAAAAAAACAGTTCGGGTAAACAATTGTCCACACGATACTTAATTATGGCATACATTATTATATGACATGTTAAATTATGAAATGTTAAATTGATATCAAATGATTTGAACAATACAAAACATGTGATATAGTTTTACCACTCAGGCCAATGCAGTCTATAAACAAAAAGGTATTTTTGAAAGCGCATTAATGATATATAATATACATGTATCTTCATGTATGTATGACATTTAGCGATAAATACACAAGAAATAATAATAAAACATCTTATTATCAAATTTAAAGATCATTACTAAATTTTAAATAAATATNAATACGTCCCGTATTTTATACGGGCATATAAAAATACAATACTGAGCAATATTTGCCAACTGGTTTTTCCTTTAAAAAAATCAGTTACCCGACCTCGAAAATGCTAAACTTGTATTTGAATATCCAAACAATTAAAAAAGTTTATTTCCTTCAGGGAAAAAACAGTTCGGGTAAACAATTGTCCACACGATACTTAATTATGACATACATTATTATATGACATGTTAAATTATGACATGTTAAATTGATATCAAATGATTTGAACAATACAAAACATGTGATATAGTTTTACCACTCAGGCCAATGCAGTCAATAAACAACAAGAGATGTGTTTGTCAGAAACACAATGCCCGTTACTGCGCCGCTTTGATTTATTTATTATTTATTTTTTACCTTTGACCTTTTAGGATGACCTTGACCTTTCACCACTCAAAATGTGCAGCTCCATGAGATACACATGCATGCCAAATATCAAGTTGCTATGATCAATATTGCAAAAGTTAAGACCATTTTTCGAAACCTAAACGCAAGTGTGATGGAAATTCAGAAGGACAGACAGACAGACAGACGGACGGACAGTGCGATCACTATATGCCACCCTACTGGGGGCATAAAAAGGTATTTTTGAAAGCGCATTAATTATATATAATAAATATGTATCTACATGTATGTATAACATTTAGTTATAACTACACAAGAAGTAATAATAAAACATCGTATTATCAAATTTAAAGATAATTACTAAATTTTAAATAAATATCAAACATATCTAATCAGATCATCAATTGTTGTGTTGCTGTTTTTTTTATCAAATGCGTGCAAAAGACATGTTAATGTATGAAAACTGCAAACAAAGATTTTGTTCTGCTTGAAACAGACCATCAAATAATGAACACAACTTTTCCATACACAATTATCCGTTTAAATAATGATAGGCAAGTGACAACAATGGCAATATACTGAAGCTACTAAAAAATTAAGATCCTGCTTTCATATATCTGGCATTAAACATTATTCACACCTTAGTGTTTGCTTAATAATAGCATACCGCTAAATAAAATAGGGCTAAACAGTGTTTTTTGCACATATGGTGATTACACCTTTTGAATATTAACAGATAGTTTTGCTTGAAATTAAAATGTGTATTTTTAAAATAAGGCTTATACAATATCTTATTTAGCTAAGCTGTGTGAATCGGTTATTTGATTAATGCTAAACTAAAAGTGTCACAACCTCAGCTGTTTGGGTGTAACCCTTAGAATCCTGTATCAGTACGTGAACATTATATATATATACCAAATGTAGATAAAGTAATCTATTGGCATAGGTGAATGAAATGCATCATACTCCTTTTGTTCTAGTTGTTAGCAAAGATATGAATTGGTTTGGATATGAATAACAGAGAGGGCATCTATGGAATCTTTTTTCGCATACAGAATCTGGTTGTTACAATCTCTTTACAAATAAATTTACAATAAGGTTAATGGTGCAGACATTCATGATGCATGGACTTGATTGTTGATATGTAAACAGTAAATAGTGTTCTTAGAATTTATAGTTCTATGTCTAATCATAGGTGCAATAAATAATCTTATAATAAAAAAAAAGGCAGAAAATATTTGTTCTTGTACACATATGTGCAATAATGTGAATAAATTGTTAAAGAAAATGCATGTTCAACAAGTGATGTGTTTAAGAAACACTATGTCCCCTTTTGAGCAATTTTGACCCATATATTTGAACTTTGACCTTGAATGATGACCTTGACCTTTCACCACTGAAAATGTGCAGCTTCATGAGATACACATGCATGCGAAATATCAAGTTGCTATCTACAATATTGCAAAAGTTATGGCCAATGTTAAAGTTTGTGCAAACAAACCAACAGACAAACAAACCAACAAACAGACAGGGCAAAAACAATATGGCCCCCAGTATAGACTGGGCGACATAAAAATGCATTAAAACAATATATTGCATATTCCTGTACCATGTACATAACATATACATGTGATTATCTATTTATAACTAGAAAAATTGTAGGAAATTAACATACCTTCCGGAAAACAATACTTTAAAACAAATGAGTGTGAAAATTAAACCTACAGAAACTAAATTATATATGCATTATGACAAATTCTGAGCATTCGTTAAGCACAAAAATATGTAGATTCATAGCTGAAAGTACATCAGCTCAGAGAATAATAAAATAAATGAGCCTCGCTATGGGATAACAGGGCTTAATGCATGTGTGGGTTAAGTGTTGTCCCAGATTACCCTGTGCAGTCTGCACAGGCTAATCAGGTTCAACACTTTCCGCTGTAGCTGGATTTTCTTTTAAACGATACTTCCTTTAAATGAAAAATTCCATAAAAGCAGAAATGTTCATCCCGGATTAGCCTGTGCAAAATGCACAGTCTAATCTGATATGACACTTTACACACAAGCATTAAGACTCGCTTTCCCAGAGCGATGCTAAAATTTGTTACGATTTAAGAGCAGAGTCCATTCAGCTTTGTTTTCCGATCTCAATCTTCTTAATGATTTCATGTGCTGTGAATATACAGGAGTCTAGTATTCCAGCCACTGTGAATGTTCCTCCGATAATGGCACATACCTGAAAACCATGGAAACAGAACAATGAAATAATGACAATACAGGCCTTCTTCTCAATTATGCTATTGAATAGTTAATGATTATGATTTGAGAATTAAATAATTGTTTAATTTGAACTGTATTGTTTATACAAAATTTAGTCACATAGATATTCAGGGCAATCCAGAACAATTAAGATATAAGTATATGTCTATATGTAAACAAACGTCTCGTTCACTTAATAACAAAGTTCAGGTCAGAAAATTATGAAAATTACATAGTATTCACAATAAATTCCAAACTGTTGAGCAAATCTGGAAAGAAGCTACAACAAGAGATGTGTTTGTCAGAAACACAATGCCCCCTTATGCGCCACTTTTTTTTATTTATTTATTTTTTACCTTTGACCTTGAAGGATGACCTTGACCTTGACCTTTCACCACTCAAAATGTGCAGCTCCATGAGATACACATGCATGCCAAATATGAAGTTGCTATCTTCAATATTGCAAATGTTATGAGCAAGGTTAAAGTTTTAAGACAGAATGACGGACAGACAGAATGACAGACAGGCAAAAAACAATATACCCCCTTTTTTTTAAAGGGGGCATAAAAACCACACAGTGTAAAAATACATAGCTAACCATGCCAAACATAATTTTAGAGGAAGTGAAAACATATATAACCTAGTTGTTTGAACATTTAATTCAAAATAGTAAAGCAACCCACAACCATGACAGGGTGCACCAAAATCAAAATGTAACAAGTGATGTTTATAAAATAGGCATGACCCTAACTTGAAACTAAAGCTCAGTCACATATGTGACTTATACCCCCTTACTGGTTTGTCAGCTAAGTTTACATCAAATAACTGCAGAATCTGCAGATCATTGGGGATTAAAAGTGCCTTGCACATCTACAACTCATGGTTATTACATATTCAAGATTTAATTGTATTGCTTAAGAAATGTGGAAGATATTTTGTAACAAGCCCCTGTGACCTTGACTGTGTGTTCTCAACATTAAAAGATGTCTTTGTTTCTCTCCATTTATAACCAGGAATAATATTTGATGCTCCTTGATTAAAGATTTCTCAAGATATCAAGCAGAAACTCATTTTATGTTACAAGTCTTTGTGAACTTGACCTTTGAACTATTGCCCTAAAAATCAGGTGATTTTATTTTCTCACAGGTAAACAGCTCACCAATTGAAATGAGTGTAGCTAAAAGTGTTCTGAGGGTATCACATTTCATGGTAAAACTCATTTGACTATGATCTTTATCCTGTTAACTTCAAAATCTAAAGGCATCTTTATTTCCACTGTGGAAACAAATGGTCAATCGAAAAAGGAACCATTTGACCTACCGAACCATTAACAGGGGCAAAGCAATACATGTATAACTCCACTTCTTTGAAGGGGGCATAATAACAATAGCTAAAAGTGCTATTTATATACATGTACAGGCATAACATTTAAAAATCAATTAAATATCTGATTAAAGATATGACCAATAATCCAAACAAACCACCACCATCAATGACAACAGTTAATGTAACAGACATTAATATGAAGAACCAGCTTAGTGAAGCAACAGAATATAAGAAAACACATCAATTAGTACATTCAGGTAGTACCAGTCAGGTAAAAAAAATAATATGTCAATCATATAAATGACAGTGTTATTCAGGATTTAGTTTTCTATATTGAAAACTCATACATTTAGACATTTTATCCTTAAATGTCCAACCTTTCTTTAGAAAATAACACAGACTAGCAATTTCAATAAAAAGAACTACAGCTTTGTCACAAATATGACCGACGCCTCCTGCAAAAACATTCTCACATGCATGGCAGCCACGACCATGACTAAGCTCAAGGGCACATAACTCAGCAATAAGTGGATCACAACGCGAGAAAATAAGTTTCAAAGGTATCATTTTTTATTTTGAAAATAGATAGACAGTCTTCCAACTATAATAGTATATGTATATATTATATGTTCAAACATGTTCATGACAAGGACATCCATATAAAATTATAAAAAAGTTTCAAAGGTATAATTTTTAATTTTGAAAATAGATATACAGTCTTCCAACTATAATAGTATATGTATATAATATATGTTCAAACGAGTTCATGACAAGGACATGCATATAAAATTATAAAAAAAGTTTCAAAGGTTTCATTTTTGATTTTGAAAATAGATATACAGTCTTCCAACTATAATAGTATATGTATATATTATATGTTCAAACGAGTTCATGACAAGGACATGCATATAAAATTATAAAAAACCAACAACCCAAAACCAAAACAAGATTCCAACAGAAATAAGGAAACCTCCTATTTCAAAATAGTGTAAAATATTTAATAACATGCTGTGGCAAACAAAACAGAAAATGTAATTTTGTTCTCCAGTGTAACATGTGAAGATGACTCAAATTATAATAGCTTTTTTAAGCATTTTAAAATAGTCAACATTCAGTAAAGATAGAAGTTTTGTAAAATAAAAGAAATGGAAACTTTGTAATCTGTTTAAATATGCCTGTCAACTAGTATAAATGCTGTTAAACCAAACTGGACGCATAAGGGACAAAAATGGCTAAAAAATAAATTATAGCAAACCAAAATAAACTTATTATTTTCAACACAATTTTACTTGGGTATTTCCAAAAATGCACTGACATACTTTAACACACATAAACCCCAATTGAGTCTCTGTACTATTAAATTACCATACTGTATTGTAAATTTGTAATGTTCCTTTGCTTAGGATTTCTGAACTCTGAACCAAATTTCAAACCAAAACAAAACTCCCTGTATTGTGTAATAATTGCATTACTCTGCTATTTTATATAAAAACAAGAGATGTGTTTGTCAGAAACACAATGCCTCCTACTGGGCCGCTTTGATTTTTTTTTTTTTTAAATGACCTTTGACCTTGTAGCAGTGTTTTCATTATTAACCGATTGGCGATCCATATCATCGGTTGAAAATCTCGAAAAATCGGTTGTTTTTTATCCGATAGTGAAATAAATTTAGTGGTGTCACACCGCACCGTTTTTATGAAACATCGTTGACGATTCGTTGGTCTAAAACGAAAGAGCTAATCAGAAGCGTTTTAAAAGAAATATTGCACACCGCGCCGTTTTTATTAAAACATCGTTGACGATTCGTCGGTCTAAAACGAAAGAGCGAATCAGAAGCGTTATAACAGAAACCGATGTACAAATTCAGCATGGAGTCTGGTGGCAAGAAAAGAAAACTCAGTCTTTTAGACTTTGGCTTTAAAGCTAAATCTGGTTAGAAAGAAAATGACACAGTTGATTTTTCTTTTTGTTTATATTGTTAGTTATTGTTCAATAACTATCTGTTATATTTGTTTTGGTTCTCGTTATCTTTTTTTCGCTGTTGTAGATCGGCTTCTTTCACGATTGTTGTGACTTTTCTTAGTGCCGTTTGTTGTTATGGTTTTATCGCTGAAAAGAGGGTAAGTTTTCCGCATTATCAGAATTGTATTCAACTGTTTATAGTTTGACACAATCACCCTTGTTTGAAGTTGTTGTTTGTTTGTTGCGGGTGTTTTTGTCATATAGATCTAGTTTTAAATTAAGTAAGGATTGACAGCTTCTTACATTAATTATGACTTCGTTTGCCATTGTAATGGAGCAGAGGACAATTTTCATTTAATAAATTTAATACAAAGGGAAACATATAAATTGTCTGTACTTAGACCTGTCATATTAATTACTACAATGTAAATATTAGTTTGATTTTGTTCTTGCTTTATGAGTAAATTTATATTTAGGTACCAAAAACTCAACATATAATGATGATAGAAGGTGATCTGTTCAAATAACTTAATAATATAATTTGATCACTAAATTTTCAAATAAAATGATATGGATAATAAAATAAAAAAGATATGAAAAAATATGATGATGAAAAAACTGCTCAAGGCAATTTAATNGTATATAATATATGTTCAAACGAGTTCATGACAAGGACATGCATATAAAATTATAAAAAAAACAACAACCCAAAACCAAAACAAGATTCCAACAGAAATAAGAAAACAATCTATTTCAAAATAGTGTAAAATATTTAATAACATGCTGTGGCAAACAAAACAGAAAATGTTATTTTGTTTTCCAGTGTAACATGTGAAGATGACTCAAATTATAATAGCTTTTTTAAGCATTTTAAAATATTCAACATTCAGTAAAGATAAAAGTTTTGTAAAATAAAAGAAATGGAAACTTTTTACTCTGTTTAAATATGTCTGTCAACTAGTATAAATGCTGTTAAACCAAACTGGACGAATAAGGGACAAAAATGGCTAAAAAATAAATTATAGCAAACCAAAATAAACTTATTATTTTCAACACAATTTTACTTGGGTATTTCCAGAAATGCACTGACCTACTTTAACACACATAAACCCCAAATGAATCTCTGTACTATTAAATTACCATACTGTATTGTAAATTTGTAATGTTCCTTTGCTTAGGATTTCTGAACTTTGAACCAAATTTCACACCAAAACAAAACTCCCTGTATTGTGTAAAAATTGCATTACTCTGCTATTTTATATAAAAACAAGAGATGTGTTTGTCAGAAACACAATGCCCCCTACTGGGCCGCTTTGAAAAAAGATAATAAAAAATAATGACCTTTGACCTTGAAGGATGACCTTGACCTTTCACCACTCAAAATGTGCAGCTCCATGAGATACACGTGCATTTAACAAATTTTCTTCTTTTTTTTTACCTTTGACCTTGAAGGATGACCTTGACCTTGACCTTTCACCACTCAAAATGTGCAGCTTTATGAGATACACATGCATGCCAAATATCAAGTTGCTATCTTCAATATTGCAAAAGTTATGACCAAAAGTTTTCGGACAGACGCACAGACGGACAGAAGGACTGACAGTTCAACTGCTATATGCCACCCTACCGGGGGCATAAAAATAAATAATGTATATACCATTAAAGTATGCTAATATAGGGATTTGCTATACTGACGTCTACATAGGTTATACTTGACTCAAGACAAGCATTGGAAAAAGGGATCTACTGATTGGTTCATTTGAACTGCAGGTGAGAGGTGATTGGTCAAACCACAGGTTACACTGCACCTACTCACAGTTGTCAGGAAGTGATACAGGGGTTTCCTCATTTCCGTGTACTGAACTGTTATCGGGCTCAACTGATATTTGAACCACACTGCTGGGACCTTGTTTGCAATGAGCTTTTCCTAAACATGCATACAGTTGTTAACACATAATAAGGTATGTTATGCACAATGAAAGCACTTGCAGGGAAAAAATGTATGTTTTACAACAACCTTCACAACTTTTAACAAGAAATGTTGACAGCTTTAAAAAAAAAAAATATTTCACCATGTTATGTTTATAAAAGTGTTTTACAACTTCAAAGAAGCAATACAGAATTACCGAGCACAAAAAGTCTCTCTTCTTAAATAAAGAGCACAAAATGTTTGTTTTTTTTCCAAATTATAAAGAGAACCTGTCTCTTGTTTCTTATTACAAACAAAGGCTGTTGTAAAACACAAAGTTCCCCTGGCTTTGGTGAAACAAAGAAATCATTGCAAACAAGTTCAAAGTTAGCATCCATTTTCTAGAACAAATATCCCTTTGGTCATTTATCACAAAAAATGGCTATTTATCAACACACTAAGTGCATCAACTTTATTCTCTATTAAAATTAAGACAAGAAAGGCATCAGAAATCAGTTGTTGTTTTTTAAATCAGTACCGGTAACTAGATTATGCCTTTTTGAACCCATAGAGGTTGTTTTTTCAAGCTAAATGAATGCTAACATTATGTTTGCAATTATTTCTCATGAAAACAAGATACTTAAGGACATGCGCATGCATGTCGACAACTTTTTCCTTACCGTAGTGAGAAAATGATAAATTGGCTGCCTCTTTTCAGTATACTGTACGGTAATGGGACTGAGTTCGTATCGGAACCAAATAGCTGGCATCGAGTGACCACCATGGCCATACTGTACTAATTCCTAGAGGGAACACATACAATTGAAATCGAAAAAATAGAAATAGTATGCATATTCACCGTATGATCCTCTATCCACGTACTAAGTTTCTTAGTCTAGCTTAGGTACTTTTTGAGTTGATTAAAGTTTTTACTAAATTCTATAACCATAGCAACCCCAACTTTTTTCTGACGAAAAAACTCAAACAACGTGTATATTCCCCATACGGTCCTTTATCCACTGCGTTTTATGACCTAGCTCAAGTACATTTTGAGTTATTGCCAGATCAGGATTTTTCGGATGGATTTACTGACAAAACAGAAATAATGTGCATCTTCCCCTCTGTCCACATACCAAGTTTTATCTTCCTAGCTTACTTTTTTACTTGTCACAGAATCCAAATGTTAGTTTTCACATATTTCTGTAACCATATAGACCAAACGTTTAGTCTTACATGGATTGCCCATATGGCCCTGTTACCAACTTCCCAGTTTCATCATCTTAGCTAACATACTTTTGAGTAATGGAAGGATGCAGATTTGAGTTTTCTGTAACCAAAGCAATCAAAATTTTGGTCGGATGAAACTTATATAATGTGAATATTCCCATATGGCCCTCTATCCACATATCATATTCCCATATGGCCCTCTATCCACATATCATATTCCCATATGGCCCTCTATCCATATATCATATTCCCATACGGCCCTCTATCCACATGTCATATTTCATCAACTTAGCTTGAGTACTTTTTGACAATAGACACCACAATTTTTGTCAAAAAAAGAAGAAGATAAAAGCGCCCTATTTCTTTTTTATTAATTGCTGGATTCAGATTGGCATGGCCAGATTTGAAGATTTGTATACGTACTCTGGGTAAACCTATAGTCTCCCTTGGTTAAACTTGGGACTCATTAGTAGTCTCCCTTGGTTATACTTGGGACTCATTAGTAGTCATTCCAACAGTTTTGAAAATTTATTTTCAATATTTATAGTAAGTGCCTTATAAGCAAAATTAACTGCATAATATTTATGGATTGTGGTTGACTAAACACAACTTCGTTCCAGTTTTAGTATAAGTACAATGGATAAATCAGTGTTTGACTATAATGGCATATATTGTAAATCATAGAAATAACAAACGCTTTGCATAAAAGGACCAATAAATGAGTCATCTGAGTTATCAAAGTCATTAATTTATCATCTTTCCTGCAAATTTAAAATCAAATATTGAACAAATATTCATATTTATCATTTACTTTGATTAACTGAATTAAACCATTAACTTATGGTTTTGAAACAGAGCCTTACTGCAGAAGACTACATACCCTGTAGGAGTAGGTGTACTGATAGGGGAACCTCTTGTTACCATTCATGTTCACGTACACCGAGGGGACCACACGCACGATGTAGTCATGGGTAGCCTGTGCTGAAAACATGAAGGGCACATACATGGTGTTTTCAAATGAAACAGTGACTCAAATTATTACAAATTTGGCAGTAGATCTAGTGAGACCTCTGGTGATAATACTGATTGCAAAAAAGTTCCTTTAAAAAGAATTGATTTTCAATGCTGAATTGAGTTCCCAATTGGTAAATGAATTATCAACACCTCAACCAATTATCAATTGAATACCTGTAGTAGAAATAGTGATCTGTAGAATGTTCATGTTTACCTTAACCAAATTTTAAATACAAACAGGGGCATAATTCTGCTTAATTGCAGGATTCCTTAATCTGATGCCCAACGAGAAACACCACCTCCAATTAAATCAATTGGCTACTGTGATAGCAAATTTTACAGAATGGTGCATCTGTATTCAACTAGCAACAGTTGCCTCCCTGTTGAGCCATCTGTTAAGATCAGCTAACTTAGAGGAAATTTAGTACACAATAGCACAATATTTTACACAATGCACTTTTGTCCAGTGTAATTGGTACGTACATTAATTTTTTAAAATGCATATCTTTATGATTTGATTTCAGTAAAAACTTCAATACACCCCTTATAAAAACTGTTAACAGTCCTCCTTCTCCACGTTCCTACCATTGCCTCCAGACTTGTCAAGTGACTCCATGGGATTAAAGGAGCCCCTCACATCTTTTCCTGCCTCCAGGTCCATGCCAAAGCGCAGCTTGTGCACCACATGTCGCATGTCACCCGCTGTGGGCTGGGACTTGGCTGAGTGTGTTGATACGTGGAAATTGCCGGGGACCTGAATATCAAGTCATATGTTTTTTTAAAGCATCTTAAATAATCTCATCATTTTTGTTTTTGCTTCAGCACTTTGTTTAAACATTGAAACAGAGTTTTCAATTTTGCTTACAAAATGAACCTTAAATTTTTATGTGTTTGAAAGTTTGGAAAATACCACAGATAAAATAAAGAAATTTCATCCACAATATTGTTCTTTTTTGGACTGTTTTACACAGATAAAAAAACAGTCAAAAAAAATATGGATAAGGATAAAATTGATCTTAAGATGCGCTATGAGAACCACCTCAGACACTTCACAAATAATATGAAAGGATTTAACTAACAAATTCCAGCTCCTGGCCAAGGTGTTTGTTGGTGCAAGTATTTGATGTTAATAAATAGCAATTTGCCATCCCATGCTTTTTTTTACCACAAGTATAAAAACCAATTCTTGGGTTACTAAATCATTCACATAAAAGTAGGTGATGTTAAATTAGTTTGGGACATAAATATCACATAATCTGGCAGTGTCCACTAAAAGGCCTCATTGCCAATACAGGCTCTAGGCCAGTGTACAGATAATAGGAGTCTCCCTGTGGAAAAACTGGGCTTAATGCAAGTGCATAAAGTGTCGTCCCAGATCAGTCTGTGTAGTCCACACTTTCTGCTGAGACTGGATCTTAATTTGTTTAAAAGTAAAATTCCATAAAAGCCTAAAGTGAAATCCCTTATTAGCCTGTGCTGACTTCACATGCTAATATGGGACGACACTTATGCACATGCATTATGCCCAGTTTTCCCAGAACGAGGCTCATTTATCACAAAAATAAGCATTACCTTGTTGATCAGAAAGTGTGTCTCCATTCGGCAGCCATTATCATCAAACATGGGAATCTTCTCTGTGTTGTCTTGGAAACCCACCTCGTGTCGCCCCATGTCATCCTGGATGTCTAACCCAACAACTGCAACAGCAGCAAGCAAACTGAACACGGAGCTTCAAACCTAGCCCATGGACATCATGTCATAGTCAGAAATCTATTTTCTATACTCATAGAACTCATAGAACTCATAGAACAAATACATGTGCATGAACCACTTGAGCAATACAAACTGTCTGAATAAGATATGCATATGAATGTGGAAAAGATGTTGTGGCTACATTTATGTTTGTTTGTTCAGGTCATTTATTTTCCATTTCCAACAATATTTCAGTCATATCCTGACGCTCAGTTTTACCTTCTCACACCCTACCTCGGGTAGCTGGTTTACCAGTACTCAGTACATATACTTATGTCAGTAACTGACAACTGACCAACTGCATGCATTTAAGTTAACCCTTTGCATGCTGGGAAATTTGTCGTCTGCTAAAATGTTGTCTATATACTCTTTAAGAAAAAGTATTTAATTACTAATGTGTAATAACAACAAAATATGTTGTTAGAATCATTTCTAACAGATATCTTAGATTTGCAGTCATAGAAACTCCATCATTAAAGGATGAACCAGTAACAAGAACAAATGAAGCGAGTTTAACCTCTTTCATTTCATGGGGAAGAATTGACCTGCAATAAACCTTGAGTTTATACTATATATCAATTTAGAAATGTGACTTGTGCCACACAATACAATGTCATGTATACTATCAAAATTTCAGAATAGTATGAGGAGAAGATCCACAAATCAGAGGCTAGGAAGTTTATAGGTCCACGTCCCGTATTGACCAACCAATTGTTAGACTTGAGAATAAAGAATAGACTTAGGTCTTAGGACCAATGAAAATACGTCCAGCTTTTGAATATACAAAGGTTACCACTGGTGATTATGTCTTTAACAAAATCTTTTACACAAAAAATAATGAAGATAGAGGTTTATAATTCCAAGTTTGACTTAAATTAAAGCAATTCTTGAATATTCCAATTTAAAGAATACTCTTTTTTCTTAGACTAAAATGTAAGTTTTGTTTGGTGAATAAGGGCCCAGTTTACAAAACCTAATACAATCCCTGGAATTCACTACTCTGTTATGTACAAGAAATAAGTTACTCTCTAGGCAGGGTCAACACACTTTCTACAACAGGGATGGAAACTAACTTTTTACAATTGGTTGCCCGCACGGGCAACCATCTTTAGTATTTTGGTTGCCCAGCTAAAGACTAACAAGCCTAGTACAATTAACATGTTGTGTCATGTGTATGTAATACTTTCTTTAAATAAAATAAAAGATAACTAAACAACAACATTGTTAACATGACACACTTTCTGTAAATTATGTCTTATTAATATGAGTTTGAATTGAATCATTTCTGATCCTAAATAAATGAATATTATTCAACTAATTATGATCCTCAGTCACCAATTTTTATTCAAATTTTTAATTGAACTGAATTGTTTCAAGCTGAAAAACGCTTGTTGCCCGGCCGGACTACCAACATTTGAAATGGAGTTGCCCGGCCCAAAATCTACTCGCCCCGGGCTCACAGGCAATCGCTTATTTCCATCCCTGTACAATACGACTTCTATTCACATTTAGTATTTCTTATAGATATCTATGATATGCAGTCATACAAACTCCATCATAAACAGATGAACCAGTAACAAGAACAAATAAAGCAATTTTAAACTCTTTCATGCAATGGAAAAGAATTGACCTAACATGAGACTTGCTCTGGGAAAACGGGGCTTTATGGATGTGCGTAAAGTGTTGTCCCAGATAAACCTGTGAAGTCTAGCGTTTGAATACACACAGGCTACCACTGGTTATCATGTCATTAAAAACATGTTCTATGCCAAGACTGATGAAGATAGATGTTTAATTTCAAGTTTGACTCAAAATTAAAGCAGTTCTTGAATATTCCAATTTAAAGAATATTCTTTTTTCTTAGAATAAAAGGTAAGTTTTGTTTGGTGAATAAGGGCAAGTTTTCAAAACATAATGCAAGCCCTGGAATACACTTCTAAGTTATGAACAAGAAATAATTTACCCTCAAGGCTGAGTCAACACACTTTCTACAATACGACTTACATTCACATTTAGTATTCATTAGCGTAATATTCAGAAACACTGGAATCTTCTCAGAATACTTCACAGGATCATCCACTATCAGCTCACTTACACTGAAATAAAGTAAATACTGTTTACAAAGAAAATCAACAAATCCAGGCAATTTTTCTAACAATCTTTTACTGACTCAGTCATAAGATAATGCTACCTCATGTTCTAGTCCTTGCGTAAATGATCATACATCCAAAATTTATTTTTTAACACTTTTCATATTTATAGTTTGTTTAGTTCTTATTTCTGGCATATCCTATGTAAACATATTCTTAAAACACTGCAATTGATTGTATAAAAATAACTCCAAGGAAAGAAACCATTTATGGTACATGAATAATATTTTCCATTTTAATCCTCTTCTATCACTGATTGTATTGTGCATGATATACAGTCCAACCTGACTTAGCGGTAACTTGCGTACAGCAGTCACCTGGCCTATGCAGTCAGTCTACATACCCCCACAGAAAATCAGTCTATATTACACCTGAGTATANACAAAATGTAATACAAGCCTTGGAATTCACTACTCCGTTATGTACAAGAAATAAGTTACCCTCTAGGCAGGGTCAACACACTTTCTACAACAGGGATGGAAACTAACTTTTTACAATTGGTTTAGTTTCTTTAGTATTTTGGTTGCCCAGCTAAAGAATAACAAGCCTAGTACAATTAACATGTTGTGTCATGTGTATGTAATACTTTCTTTAAATAAAATAAAAGATAATTAAACAACAACATTGTTAACATGACACACTTTCTGTGAATTATGTCTTATTAATATGAGTTTGAATTGAATCATTTCTGATCCTAAATAAATGAATATTATTTAACTAATTATGATCCTCAGTCACCAATTATTTAAATTTTTAATTGAACTGAATTGTTTCAAGCTCAAAAACACTAGTTGCCCGGCCGGACTACCAACATTTGAAATGGAGTTGCCCGGCCCAAAATCTACTCGCCCCGGCTCACGGGCAATCGCTAATTTCCATCCCTGTACAATACGACTTACATTCACATTTAGTATTTCTTATAGATATCTATGATTTGCAGTCATACAAACTCCATCATAAACAGATGAACCAGTAACAAGAACAAATAAAGCAAGTTTAACCTCTTTCATGCAATGGAAAAGAATTGACCTAAAATGAGACTTGCTCTGGGAAAACGGGGCTTTATGCATGTGCGTAGAGTGTTGTCCCAGATAAACCTGTGAAGTCTAGCGTTTGAATACACACAGGCTATTACTGGTTATCATGTCATTAAAAACATGTTCTATGCCAAGACTGATGAAGATAGGTGTTTAATTCCAAGTATGACTCAAAATTAAAGGAATTCTTGAATATTCCAATTTAAAGAATATTCTTTTTTCTTAGAATAAAAGCTAAGTTTTGTTTGGTGAATAAGGGCAAGTTTTCAAAACATAATGCAAGCCCTGGAATACACTTCTAAGTTATGAACAAGAAATAATTTACCCTCAAGGCTGAGTCAACACACTTTCTACAATACGACTTACATTCACATTTAGTATTCATTAGCGTAATATTCAGAAACACTGGAATCTTCTCAGAATACTTCACAGGATCATCCACTATCAGCTCACTAACACTGAAATAAAGTAAATACTGTTTACAAAGAAAATCAATAAATCCAGGCAATTTTTCAAACAATCTTTTACTGACTGTCATAAGGTGATGCTACCTCATGTTCCAGTCCTTGCGTAAACGATCATACATCCAAAATTTATTTTTTAACACTTTTCATATTTATAGTTTGTTTAGTTCTTATTTCTGGCATATCCTATGTAAACATATTCTTAAAACACTGCAATTGATTGTATAAAAATAACTCCAAGGAAAGAAACCATTTATGGTACATGAATAATATTTTCCATTTTAATCCTCTTCTATCACTGATTGTATTGTGCATGATATACAGTCCAACCTGACTTGCGGTAACTTGCGTACAGCAGTCAACTGGCCTATGCGGTCAGTCTACATACCCCCACAGATAATCAGTCTATATTACACCTTAGTATAAGCGGCCAGCCCCCAGTATATTTCACAACAAAAGCCATTCTTTGCTTGTGTTCAGCAGTCACTAGACATTTTAGACACTAGTCATTTTGAGGTACAAAAAAGTAAACACTCTTAACCCATTTATGCCTAGTGGAGTCTCCCATCCTTCTAACTTGGATCAATTTATTTCCAAAATTAAGGATGTCCAGTATATTTATTTCTATATTTAGAATATTTCTTTCAGAAATCTCTTTAAGCAAACAGCGCAGACCCTGATGAGACGCCGCATCATGCGGCGTCTCATCTGGGTCTACGCTGTTTGCCAAGGCCTTTTTTCTAGACGCTAGGCATAAATGGGTTAATCAATCTTCATTTTTGTCTCACACCTCTGACATCATAATGTCTATTGTTCAGTTAAAGAATATGATATCATTAACTGCCTTCGATACAAGAAATGCGGCCCACTGTGAGAAAACAAATATTAATAGAGTGTTGAGAATGTTAAACTTTGTTTTACTCTGGATAAGCACGGACAAACCTTAAAAAAAAATTACATCAGAGTATGTTATTAAATGACCGCTTTTACAAAGTCAATGTAGAAATTACATAATTAAATATGGATTTAAAAATAACATTTTGGATCATTCTTAAACTGTACTTTCTAGCGTAAATTAGCAACCAGGACTTATCAGATTAATAAATTACGGATTAACAATGAGCTTGAAATGCAAGCACCTAAGGTTAGCGGAACAAGCCAAATGTGTGAAACTTTTTGAGTCTGGAAAAATTGAGCATGATTCAATCATTGTGTGTGATTTGAAACATCTATGTTATAAAACATGTTACTAATTTAANTTGCAAATGTGGTCACCTGACTATAGCAGCCACCTGCCTACAGCAGCCACTTTGACCACTTCCCTTGACTAGCTGCTATATACATGTTGGACTGTATATACACTGTATTTGCCAAAAGAAATAAATATGTTTTATACTAAACGAGCAACATAAACATGGTGGTAGTTATTGATTAATTAACAACTAAACACCTTTTCCAAAACTATCTATTTTAAAGGAAAATGCCTGGAGGCTATATATAAGTTTTAAATGATCTATCGAAACATGCGTAATGAAAGTATACATGAGACTATAAATTAATGATTTTGATCAGCTGTAAAATTGAAACACAAATTTAAGTTTAAATAACAATGTCAACATAAAACAGGTAGATCTAAAGACAATAACACTTCAATTTCTTTTGTAAATCAATTAATTCTGACTTCTTGCAAAAATATTATTCCCTGATAGAAAAAGTGCCTAAAACTGGCTATATCATTTACTTTCAGCTGCAAATTGTAAGATGATGCACAAAGTGGGATACAATATAGTGTGCCTAAAACTGGCTATATCATTTACTTTCAGCTGCAAAATGTATGATGATGCACAAAGTGGGATACAATATAGTGTATGTCATTCACTGAAATTTGTAAGAAGGAGTATTATAATTCATGCAAGAAAGAGATTAGGACATGGTACAAATATAGATGAGGACCAACACGGCGCAAGATCCCTCCCAAGAGCCTGATTTGGACATTCTTTGTAGATATAGATGAGGGCCAACACTGCGCAAGATCCCTCCCAAGAGCCTGATTTGGACATTCTTTGTAGAGGACCACAATCTGAAGTCACATACCAAGTATAAAAATTGTGGGCTTTGTGGTTCCAAAGAAGATTGCTTAAGCTATTATGCTATATAAATCAATATAATATTTCAACCCCCACACCCAAGGAAGGGGACAACTTCGACCCCAGGGGCATGATTTAAACAAAGTAGAAGACCATTATATATTATAACATGCCAAATATCACAACCCTTGGCAAGTTTTCTGAGAATTTTAAGTTATTTTGCAATATAAGTCTAATAGACTGCATACAAATTATGTGATCCCTAAGGCGTGACCAGTTTTAACTCTAGGGGCATAATTTAAACAATCATTTTCTAGACGATCAGTTCCTGTTGTCAAATACCAAATATCAAAGCTGCGGGCATTGTGGGTGCAAAGATTTCAGAAATTATTTATACTACATAAATCTGTATAAATCATGTGACCTTTGGGGCCTAGCCACAGTTTTGACCCCTGGAACATGCTTTCAGGACATTTTGTGCAGTACCACTTTTTGATGTTACATACTAAATATCAAAGCTCTGAGATTTGTGGATTCGTAGATTTTTTAAGTTTTCATTTTTTAAATATATTTTTAGAACTTGTGACCTTCATATACAACAGACAGGAACAATTTGAACAATTTTGAAAGAGAGTCAGCCAAGGATCATTCCTGTGAGGTTTCTTAAAAATCTGCCCATTGATTAAAGAGGAGATCTCTTTTAGGTTTTCAGAAACGGACAAAGGCGATCCCAAACACCCCCCCTGACATTATGAACAGGTGAGCTAAAAAAAGCAAATGACGTCACTGCCTACACTTCATGTTGCAGGAAACCCAGTAATTCTGCTCCAAACAAGTACAGCATGAAGAGCACGGCGGATATGGAGATACAGGCTCCAGTGGTAGTGGGTTGAGTGAGGTCCTTAGGAACCTTCCGATAGATGTCAAACCTGCAAACACGAAGCACTCAGCGTTATTGTACTGTTACCTTAAGCATCAATCATCCAGCCATCATATCAGGCTTTGTTACTTTCTAAGATAAAGGGGATTTCTGACACCTAATGCTCCACAGTGTATTCTACACGAGATGTTTTTAAAACATGTATGCTTTTGATATTGCATGCCTTTGTATGGGTCTTAATGCATGTTCATACATTGCTGTCCCAGATTAGCCCGTTCAGTCTGCACAGGCTAATCAGTGACGACACTTGCAAATGTATAGAATTTTTATCTTAAGGAAGTCTCTTCTTAACAAAACTCCAGTCTAGGCGGAAAGTGTTGTCCCTGATTAGCCTGTGCAAACTGCACAGGCTTATCTAGGATAAAACCGTATGCACATGCATTAATATAAGAAAAATATCACTAGTAGATAGCAATCGATGACAGTTTATTAAACAAAATACATCATAAAACAAGTGATGTGTTCGTGAAACACTATGTCCCCTTTTCACGGCCGGTAATCACGGGCGCCACATCTTTTTTGCGATGCATTAATAAATGAGCCAATGCTTCTTCCGAGGTGGCGCTCAGGACCGGATGTTTTGAAATTGTATGGATAATTTGGTAGGGTGAGTATGTTTTATCAGCATATTTTGCATTATTTCAAAAATCGGGCAATGTAGAATCATTGGTTTGATGTCATAAACGATTTAATTTGCTGGAAATTTGCTCGCCACACAGGCAAAATATGTTGATTTGCTTTCAAAACCTCAACATGCCACAACTTATAAAGGTCCTCGCGTTTCCGTGAATTAATCTACACTGAATCGCACTACATTGCCAGATTTTAAAAATAATGCGTAATATGCAGGGCTTTTTTCCTTCTTTGCGAGTGGCCCTGGAAGGACATTTCACAATTTTGATTGGGACAATTCACAAACCTAACATGGTCGTGAATTTTTACAAAATCAGCCGTTTTTCACAATTTTAACAATTTCACGACTCGGTTTTTCCTAGTTTTAAGAAGCTCGCGACTCAATTTTTCACAATTTTGAATAGTTTGCGACTCAATTTTTCACAATTTTGAAAAGTTTGCAACTCATTTTTTCACAATTTTGAAAAGTTCGCGACTCATTTTTTCACAAGTGAGGGGGCTTGGGCCGCTTCACAAAGTCAGGAAAAAAAGCCCTGATATGTTGTCAAAACATATAAAACATACTCACCCTGCAAAAATATCCGTACAATTTCAAAACATCCTGTCCTGAGCGCCACCTCGGAACTAGCATTGGCTCATTTATTAATGCATCGCAAAAAAGAGGTGGCGCCCGTGATTACCGGCCGTGCTTTTGGGCGATTTTGACCCATATATTTGACCTTTGACCTTGAAGGACGACCTTGACCTTTCAACACTCAAAATGTGCAGCTCCATGAGATACACATGCATGCCAAATATGAAGTTGCTATCTTCTACTTCCTACTATTTTTTTTACTCCAGTTGTTTACATTTTTTCTTACAAAAAAGGATGCTTTTTTCAGTGTTTCTAGTGTGTTATATTTAATAATACTCTAACACTTTGTTCTACAGAGGTGTATGTTCCAGCTGGTATCAGTGGATTTATGAAGAAAATAAGGAGTTTGATCGCCCAGGAAGAAAGTGGTTTATAAGGTGAAAAAAAATGTGATTATTTACTCTTTTTGAAAGATTTCATTAGAACTGGTTCATGTATCACTTAAGTATATGCTATTTTAATTGTGCATATTGTTCCAAACTATATATAGAATGCTTATACAAGGAATTATTCTTTAACATTACTCCACCCACTTCTGACCATTTCAGAAAGTGATATGTCCTTAAAGTTTGTGCAAACAAACCAACAAACAAACCAACAAACAAACAGACAGGGCAAAAACAATATGGGGACATTAAAAATGTGGCCTGATTCCAGTAACCTGAATAAATAATGTGTGATTAGTCACAGCTTTAATGGATATTATGTCCATACGTCCATAGGAATAACTCATAAAAATTGATTATGCATAAGGCTTAGTTCTTCTTGTATGCTCTGAGCTTTTATGAGTACATTCGTACACCTCAGACCCGGAGGGTCAATATAGCTGGGAGTTGGATTATTTCAACTAGCATAATGCTCATGAAATAATTAATGAAATAAATATTTAAAAAAAATGTCATTTAGGCCAGAAAGTTGAGAAACTGAGAAAGATGTTACTATTAACTTGCAGTGTTAACTTCTATGACAACGCCAGAAATAGCAATGACCTATTTTATTGTATAATGAGCAATATTTAAATTTAGCTCGCTACTGAAAATACCTGCGAATGTCAAACTGCATCTTTGCGAATTACGTGCAACGTGTCCAGTTGACAGCTGTTCGCCGTGTTTTGATTTTGCCGGAAACTACATTGGGACGTGCTCGATTATTATTGGCCTAGCCTACAGGTTGAAAAACACTAATTCCATTTCCCATAGGGTCCCATTATGAAACTGCAAACTTTCAAAGCATTTTTCGTGTATTTCCTAAACATCAATTTTTGCAAGACCGGTATCATTTTTAAAAAAAGCTGTCCTATTTCAATAAATGCAGTCAAAAATATATGGTCTAGTAACTCCAAAGAAAGTAAAATTCGCCCAAAGGCAACAACCCTTCGAAAAAAGAGTTTCGGAATTGAAATTTGAAACAGCCCCGTACTCAAAAAAAGCACCCCAAACGTTCATCCGTCAACGTTATTCACAAGGAAATGCACCAAAATGTTGCAGACACACATATAATGCAGGAAATATTCACAAAAAGCATGGGTGAGATCGCTTTATTGCTTTTAAACCCGAAGAGAAAAGGAACTCTTAAGAAATAGGCACTTCTTCGGACCACGGAGGGATCTCACAAATATTATACTGTGGAAAATGTGTTGCGAACATCCCTTTACTGCTCGCGTGTGTATGAACGTATTTGGATGAATATTTGATTTAGTTCCATTCTAAATTAAACATTATTCAAAAACACAATTAGTGAAGCAGTGTCGACAGACCTTTTATCAGT
Source organism: Dreissena rostriformis (assembly GCA_007657795.1). Lineage (NCBI taxonomy): Eukaryota > Metazoa > Mollusca > Bivalvia > Myida > Dreissenidae > Dreissena > Dreissena rostriformis. Next base: position 253,209 of record VMBQ01000279.1, read on the forward strand.
TACGTACATTTCAGACGGACGTCAACCTAAGCTGGGCACGACCTAATGTGATCCAGATCGCGATTATGAGGGCTTTTTTGACGTACGTCAAAAGCTGTGAAGATAACACCGTTACGGACATAAATTCTTGTTTGATTTTTTTTATTTAAACTTGATTTATATGATATTTGTTTGCATTGTTTTATTGTCTAGAGTGATTGTGAGTGGCTTTTACATAAATTCCAAATCGTAAGTGTCTTTATCAGAACATTTAGTGCGTAACGGTGTAAATATACATTTTAATTATGCTTTTAATTATGTTTTACAACTTAAAGAATTTCTATAAAATGTTTGGGTACATGTTTATATACTAAATTCTTTTTTTATTTGACACCTTGTTGAGGACTTTTAGGATGTTAAAACACATTTTCAGTTTTTGTTGAATCTAAATGTATATAAAAGTCTTTTTATTTGCGGCGTAATACCCCCGTCACACCGGACTGGCGTCCTTACGGCGATCCAGGTCGCAGTGAGGACGCCATAGATGCCGGAGGGACGTATTAAGGACGCAAGATGACGCAGTGAGGACGCCGAAAATTGCTCAGTACGCAAGCCCACGTTTTTACGGCGTTCTGTTAAGGACGTCGTAGGGACGCCACGTAGAGACGCAATAGTCGTATTAGGGACGTGGTAGGGTCGCTGTTAGGTCGCCATGGACGTCGTGTGGTCACCGCTCAAACCCACAGAAAATGATCATTGACTGCAAGGTATCTCGCCGTGTGGTCGCCGCTGCGGGGACGCCATGGTCGCAATAAGAACGCAGTAAGAACGCCAAGCACGCCGTATGGTCGGCTTTGGTCGCCGTAAGCACGCGGTAAGGTCGCGAGGGACGTATTAAGTGAGGATGGCAGAACGCCATAAACCAGGACGCTGGTGTGACGGGAAGGCGAAAAACAGAATTCTTACCGAAAAAGTCATTGGCGTCCTTACTACGACAATCAGAAATTTCCAGAAACACAGTCTTAGGTCGCCGTAAGGACGCCAGTCCGGTGTGACAGGGCTATAACGGTGTTGTCACAAGTGTAACAGTGTGGAAAGATAACACCGTTACGGACATAACTTCTTGTTTGATAATGTTTTTTATTTAAACTTGATATATATGATATTTTTTGCGTTGTTTCATTGTCAAAAAAGATTGTGAGTGGCTATTACATAAATTCCAAATCGTAAGTGTCTTTATCAGAACATTAAGTGCGTAGCGGTGTAAAAATACATTTTAATTATGTTTTGCAACTTTAAAAAATTCTATAAAATGTTTGGGTACATGTTTATATACTAAATTCTTCTTTCATTGGACACCTTTTTTAGGACTTTATGATGTTTAAACACGTTTGCAGTTTTTGTTGAATCTAAATGTATATTAAAGTCTTTTTTTGCGGCGTAACGGTGTGAAAAGATTATCTTATACTTTCATATTCGTGTTAATTCGCATCGTGTTTTTTTACAAGACATGTCTTTAAAGGATGTTTCTAGAATGGTATTCAAAGAACAGAAAAGCTAATCATAAACTCACTTGCATTGAAGAAAAAATGTGTTATAGAAATTATAACGGATAGTTTTATATGTCTGACAGAGTAATTACCAATCTTGCCGGATGCTGTTTCTGACAGAACTGGTTCCAATTGTATCCATTCTCCATTTTTGTCTGATAAGTTTCATGTAAAATTTGCGATGTTGTTTGAAAGACAATCGGCGATATGAAAACGAACTTTTTTAACACCAGAAGCATAACATACAACTAATGAAAATAACTTTGCAAATATATGCTCATTATGACCTATTTAACAAGGTAAACACTAACTTGTATTAGTTCCAAAACAAAGTGTCCCAAACAAGTGCACAGCTATCGGTAATAACATGCAAACCGACCTTTATCAAGCACTGATAATTACATGTCAAAGTGTTGACAAACACACTGCCACGTATGAAGTGGCATTTGCATATGACGACTAGTTACACTTTCCATGCCTGCAAACTGCAAGACAAACTCGTCGTAGCAATAACCAAAAACATCTTCCTTGGCTGGCCAAAAGTAACGATTTTTGCCGATGCTATGAATGACTTTCACAGAAACTTGATTATGGCTTATGTCTTGTACAATGCCTGGATATGGTTTTTCGTCATAATTAACAACAACCCAGCACCCAACCAGATCTGACGAAAAGTCAATTTCATGAATTGTGTTGCTAGACACAGATTCTAATGATGGCACAGGAATAGACGCACCGACGTCATGTTCATCACGTGGAATAGACGCACCGACGTCATGTTCATCATGTGGAAAAGACGCACCGACGTCATGTTCATCATGTGTCGTCTTGGGCGTAGGTGTGTTTTTACAAACCTTTACCACTCTAGGAGCGAAGCAATCACACCTGACCGTCAACTGGCAGAAACAAGATAAATCTCTTACAATTATTTCGTTGTGATTTCAAGACAGATTACCTTATGCAAAGACATGGTGCCTTTAACCATGTTAACAGGTATCGTAATGACCTTTTGTAGTATGGCGTCATTCTTCGTGATTTCAGATTCCTCAATGTAGTAGAGTTTTACGTCCAGGTCTGCCTGTTTTAACTGTGTAAACATATCATGAGCAGTTATAATATCGTTTACATACGAAACCTGTTTATCAGCCGTCCATTGTATAAGGCCACCGACCCCATCCGGTGCTCCTTTTCCATGTCCAGACTCTGAAAAATTCCAACTAACTGTTTTATATCCAAACTGTTCAACACATTTATGTTTTATTAAATAGAATTTTGTTTTGAACGGTATTGTGTAGTTGGGCCATCAGATATAAAATGGAGCGTATTAACCAGTGGGAATTTAGTTTTGATTTTATAAATTACCGGTTGACGATGAGCCCAAATACTCGGCGGATCGTGACGGGTGCTCTCAGAAATACAATTCTTTGATGTACATAACACCTCTGTGGAGAGAGACTTGATTGCGTGAGGCACCGAAGTACATACCCTGTAATTCTGTTTCAATTTTACAGGCGTAGTTCTCGCTAAAGTCTATGTGAAGGATACATTCGTTTTCTGAGATATTTTCCTTCAGTTTTGAAAATTCTCTGTATTGGTGGGTTATATTAAAAACATGTCGGCAATATTTGGTCTTTAACAAAATGTTCATGTCATCAACCAATGTTTACAATATGTGCAGTGGACTTTTTCTTTTGATATTATTTGCAAATTGTGTGTTTTACCTTTGAAGGTTCTCTGTTCCTGTCTATTCTGCCATTCAAACACAAATATTTGTTTACCCTCTTCAAATGCATTAGTTTCAAGCTTGCGCTCTTTGCATTGTAGAAACTCTCTGTACATACATACTTTCTCTAATTCATTGCAGCACAAACTTGCACAAGCACCTCTTAATGTGGTACACTTACAGGCCAGGTCAGACCGACGAACGAATATGTAACGGAGAGAAAACGGACAAAATATGCAGATTTTGGTTATTCGGTGATAAAATTTACCTGCTCTGCCGCTCAAGACTCTCACAATCGATGTGCAAAGCGTAGGAAACACACAATGACCGCACAAGAACCGGTGATGTAACGGGAAAAAAAACGTACGTTTAACGGATATGTACCGAATAATTAACGGTCGGCTAAGGGATATTACCGTGCGAGTAACGGACTTATACCGGATAAAACGGCAGTGTAACGCATTTGTACCGGACAAAACGTTCTCCCAACGTGAGAGAAACGAAAAAGTACCGAACACCAACGTAGAAAAATACGGTCAGACTCGTTCCACAACTGTGCATCGGATGCAGCACCACGGCCTCCAATGTCAGCCCAGACGAACTTGTAGTCAGAATCCACCAGAGATAGACAAGCCCTGATCCACCATCTGCGCTGCCTACGTCTCCTTGCTTTCTTTTGAGCAAGACGATGCATGGCCAGATTAGCATCAAAAAAGGCCAATCTGGGCCTGTACGAGGGTGGCTTGACACTCTAATTAAATGCGAGCTGCGAGCACGACACTCAATTGCACATGTCCTTCTTACAAGGCGTACCAAAATGAAATGATACTTCGACCCACAGGCTAATTACGGTTAAATCTATGTCAACAGTTTTGTTCCGCCACACTTCTCGCACTTTTGTATACGTTAGCTGTCCGTTATTATCTTCTGAACATGCGTTAGGTGTCCGGAACTGTGCGGTTTATCCGTTGCAAGTCTGGTATTAGTCCGGTAGTTGTCCGGTGGTGGACCAGGACAAACGGACATTAACGGACATAAACCGGATACGTACAGGAGGTGCAACGCACGAGTTCCGAACAAACCGTAAACTAACGTATGAAGACCGCACATCAAACGGAGGTCTCTATCCGTTTTATCCGGTGGAAAATTTTGAACATGCTCAAAACTTCTCAACGGACGGAACGGATTTCACCGGATATCGCCGAACAAGGAGCGGATTCACCGGATATGAAACGGACATTAAACGGATAAGAACGGACACGAACGGAAACAATGATTTCATCACCCCATGTTGTTTCAAACGTTGAAATTTTAAATCAGTATTGGCGTGGAGTTTACATGTACATGTTTCTCTGTCTCCACACTTCGGGTCGATTATCCAAAAGGGTCTCAATTTACAAAACATGGTGTATGACACCTTCATATCTTTATTTGCCTGTAAAAACTTTTTGTTGTTGTCCATTTGACATTTTTTTTTATAAAACAATCAAGAAAATTACCTATTAAGAATTCGGACAACACACCGTTACCAAAATACATGGAATTAGTTGCTTCGACAAAGCATAAAACGGCTTTAGGCGTGTGATCTGCTATAAGAACTCTTATCTGATATTTTTTACATAGTATTTGACATTGAAATTATAAAAAAATAATCACCTTTAATTTCTACCATTTAGATTATTGTTCAATATGGACAGTAAATGGAACCTAATCAAATATTCACCCACTTATTTCTCCAGTGTTCACAACCGGTGATTGACATTTCGTGCCACTGCCGTTTGGTGCCACTGACATTTGTGTTGGGAGGTATTTGATTTTTCGTCCCACTGATATATATTACAAAAAGATCAGGCAGTAACCTGTTATTCTTTATACGTACTATCCTTCGCAGCCAATACATGATAACAGCTTTCACAGGTATTAACCTATTAACCTAATGTTAGATAACTCTTTTGAATAAAATGCAAATAACGATTCTTGTAGTTTAGTTTTAACACATTTTATTTCCAAAATAATCACACGTACACTTGACACAAATATACAAAATACATATAAATACATCTATTTTGAAAAAAGGGTAGGACCTAAAGTTCTAACAACATTATTAATGGTCTTTCCCTGTTTTGTTATTTACATTTCATGTTAGTGACGATAACGTGCTTTTGTACAGCTCTATGTTACATGGTCAAAAGTACATTTGTCATAAGAAAATAAAATAAAATAAAAAAGTGCGCAAGAAAAAAAAAAGGAAAGATAATCATGATTTTTAAAGAATTGGAAATAAAACTCTTTTACATATACAGTGCTTAATATAGTGAAGTCCTGTCCAGACATAAAAAACTCTTTGCTACAACAACATTATGAAAAACGCTTCGTCGTCTTAATAAATATCTGAACATTTTTAAATATGAAGCAGTTGGTGTCATTATCAAACATGTTATTACCAAACAGCATTGTAATGCAGTTTATGGGTTCTATTGCGTGAAGGGTTTCGACAAGAGTTTCACTTCTTTATATTGTACGTTGTACAGAAAAGCGTGAACAAGTAAAGAAGAAATGGTACACCGATTCGACTTCTCCACATACACATAAGGGTGAAGGTTCTAAGTGATTGATTAACAAGTGCAATTTCAAGTCGCTACAGTTATTCATTAGTCGGGCATGTAAACTAGACGATTTTCTATCACCAATATGAAAATATAATGGAGTTTCGACACTTGGGAGAATTAATTGTTTCCGTTTACTTTTGAATATTGATATAGAATCTGACAATCTCATGTCAAGAGGTAAGTTGTTCCATAGGTCGATAGGCGACGGGATGAATGAACGTGGGTAAAGTTCCGTTCTTCTAGTAACGATTACATAATTATTTGCGTTCCTCACGTTTCTAGCAGATTGTTGAAAAACAGTTACTGGTAGTAAATTTCGTAAGTAGTCTGGACATAAGCCATTGTGTATTTTGTACATATTATGTATAAGTTTGAGATACTTCCTACGCTCGGCTAAACTACGCCAGTGAATTTCTGAATACAAGTTAGATAAAGAAACAGATTTAGTGAGACCAGTGACTATTCTTGCCGCGTCATTTTGTATTTTATTTAACAGTTCTTTTTCGTAAAGCGCACAGCCATCCCAAACGACACATGCATACTCAAGTAGTGGTCGTAGGTGGGAATTAAAATTTGACTTAATGTTTTTAAGTCAAATTTATACTTCCCACCTACGACCACTTCTTGAGTATACATGTGTCGTTTGGGATGGCTGTGCGCTTTACGAAAAAGAAATCGATTTTTGTGGAAAAACTTATAAAACCTTTGCATGCAGATATTATTATAACCATATGTCAATATTCATCACTTCATCTTTGTATTTTAATTTCATTGTTGTCTACCGAGCCATAAAACAACCATTTTTCAATTTTGATAGTTTGGTTTAGAAATATCAAGGGAGAGTACCCTGTGTATAGGTTTGATCATGGTTACTTTTATACAACTAATGGAAAGTGTGAAGTTCTTAATAAATGGGCGTTGTTTTTTCAGAAGCAGTACACAGCTGCCATAAAATGAACAAGAACAAGCGATAGAGGAATGGCTTAGATTCGCACAGGACAAAACTGGTGGTAGAAGAAGGCGGAAACAGGAGAAAGGGGTCGCCAAAGTGACAGCAGTAACAGAAGCAGCGGGGAGACGGTGGACCCAGATAATTCAGACGTATTCTAAAAAAACTCTTCATATTTCTAAGAAAATAAAGTGTTTAAAGCACGTGAAATTGTCCAGTATAAATTGAAAAAAAATAAATTTTTATTTGTAATATAAACCTCGATNTTCCCACCTACGACCACTTCTTGAGTATACATGTGTCGTTTGGGATGGCTGTGCGCTTTACGAAAAAGAAATCGATTCTTGTGGAAAATCTTATAAAACCTTCGCATGTAGATATTATTATAACCATATGTCAATGTTCATCACTTCATCTTTGTATTTTAATTTCATTGTTGTCTACCGAGCCATAAAACAACAATTTTTCAACTTTGATAGTTTGATTTAGAAATATCAAGGGAGAGTACCCTATGTATAGGTTTGATCATGGTTATTTTTATACAACTAATGGAAAGTGTAAAGTTCTTAATAAATGGGCGATCATGGTTATTTTTATACAACTAATGGAAAGTGTGAAGTTCTAAATAAATGGGCGTTGTATTTTCAGAAGCAGTACACAGCTGCCATAAAATGAACAAGACCAAGCGATAGGGGAATGGCTTAGATTTGCATAGGACAAAACTGGTGGTAGAAGAAGGCGGAAACAGGAGAAAGGGGTCGCCAAAGTGACATCAGTAACAGAAGCAGCGGGGAGACGGTGGACCCAGATAATTCAGACGTATTCTAAATAAAAAAACTCTTCATATTTCTAAAGAAAATAAAGTGTTTAAAGCACGTGAAATTGTCCAGTATAAATTGCAAAAAAAAGACAAACTCCGATTTTCATTTGTAATATCAACCTCGATAAAATTAAGAAAAACAATAAAAAAAAATAAAAAAATAAACAACGAACATTGAAGAGAATTGCATTTTCTGTTTAACCAGGTTTTCAACAAAGTTGTTAAATCATCGTTATTATATTGAGGTATGGCTGGCGGGCGGCATCAATCCTGGTTATTATATTGAGGTATGGCGGGCGGGTGGCATCAATCCTGGTTATTATATTGAGGTACGGCGCGCTTGCGGGCGGCATCAATCAGGTGGTTTCCAGTCAAATTATATAAATTAAAAATCGGTTTCCGGTGAAAAACTTGTTTGGATGTTTGAATGGAGGCACATGTATGTTGCTTATATGCAGACATAGAATGTGGGTTTATTTGGGGCAAGATGGGAAAAGTTCAAGCTCACTGTTACTAAATAAAATGAAAAAAACGATTTCTGCAAAATAACTTGGATATGAATGATGTTATTGTTCTGATGTTTTTTTTCACGCACGTCTCTCAACGGGACATATTATGGGAACACATTTGGCTGTTGGATGGGGAAGGCGGCTTTCCGCTCTACAAGTCGAACCGTTTATCACATTTTCACCAAACTTTCTGAAAATGTTTGTTGAAATAAAATGGAATGCACGTTTGATTACCAGTCTAACTTACATATATACATATATATATCCTACGATGATCATAAGCCTCTGTGTTATTCGCGCTCTTAAATAATTTTTATGAGCCGCGTTCTATGAAAACAGGGCTTAATGCATGTGCTTAAAATGTCGCTCAGATTAGCCTCTGCTGTCCGCTCAGGCTAACCAGGGAAGACACTTTCCGCCTAGATTGGATTTTCGTTAAGAAGAGACTCCCTTTAAACGAAATATTCCGTTAAAGCGGAAGTCCAGTTTCCCCCGAACGCAGCTCATATGATCTTTGTTTATTTCCTCCGTTTGAACGAGTATCTTGCTCTTTGTTTATTTCCTCCGTTTGAACGAGTAGCTTGCTCTTTGTTTAAAGTGTTGAAACAGTCTCTCGTAAAACTTTCAAAAAGTTAATCAACGTAAGTATTCAAAATAGATTAACGTTGACGTTCCGAGTAACTAAATTACTTATGTCCTGTGGTACTTTCATACTAATTCGGTAACACAAGGTGTTCGTTTGAAGTCTCTGCGTGAACGACCATTTACACACTTTGTTAATACGTCAGACGCCCATAATATCTAACCGTCACCAGTGTGCGATGACCGATCTCCCCGAGGAAGAAATTACATGCTCTGCCGTGAATGGCGTTGATAGTGGCATAGTCCTTGGTAACCCATATCGCCGCCCCATAACGTATAGTGGACCGCACTATACTGTCATCAGGCGCGGATACAGGATTTTGGGTTAGAGGGGGGGGGGGGATTATTTAACAATGACTAGTAGCTCTATATGCTACCGAAAGGTTCAAGAGAGCGAATTTTTACAAAATCGGGATAAAGTTTGCCACAATGTATGGATGTTTTTTTAAAGTCGTATCACGATTTAAACACATAATGTGCAACAATATAGACAGAGCCATGACAATAGCTCGTCATTTTTTGCGAAAAGTCGAGCATACATAAAGTGTGCTCACTGTGTTCATATACAGTGTACATTCTTTTTAACTCGTGTTTTATATATGTCATGGATATATATAATATTTAACGTTTACAAGTGTGTTAATTAAAAGAAAATAGCCTTTCATGAAAGCTTGTTAACCGAGGTTTGTAGTGTGCGTTATTACACTCAATTATTGTTTAGCCTTCTCTTTATATTGGGTTCTTAAAGGATTAAATATTAACCACTACGGATTAATGATTTCTAATCCATATCGACCCCCTCACACTATAACTTTGAAATGGAACAATAGAACATTAAGCGTATATTTTGGATCGCGATTAAACCTATATTTATGAGTTGAAATTGAAATTGAAAAATAATGGGAAAAACGACACGATGTGCATTTTTTTTAGTATTTTAGTGCACATTTAATGACAAGGATTATGGTGCGGTCAATTAAATGTATGTTGGCTTTTTTGGCTCTGCTAGCGGTAATAAGTCAGCCGGGTGAACGTAACGCCAATAACGTCAATGCCGCCGTAACGGATACTTGGGGTAACAAGGTGACCGACGGGGGCAACATCACGTGGGTGGAGTGTCCAGTCGGAAACAAGACATACATCACAAACACGACCTTCGATGACGGCGGGCTGGAGATGTTGTTCGCGTTTGCTAGGAGCTTCATCAATACCGTTCAGCCGAACGATTTTCCGTTTGGTAAGGGGTGCGACCGTTAAAAAAAGCGATTAACACATTAACCGCACATTTGAAGAATATTCAGGTATGTCATTACATGTCCTTAAAAATTATATATTAAAAAAGTAATCAATAAAATATATTTCTACAACCGGAGTTCGATCCCGGGACCTCAGGATCAACTGAACAACCAATATACAATCCAATACTTTGATTACTTTTCTAAAAATGTTGTGGCAAATCATTGAGCTGTATGATATCCACTATGAACTTTTAAAGTAACTTCACTTTAGCGTTCATGTCTCATATAAAACCCCTGGATTTGGTCAGTTTTAGTGAATAGCCAAATATGATTAGTTTTAAAAAGGTATAGAGATCTTAATGTCACATATTTATTCCTTATTAATTAGAGTAATTGTAGTTTCAAATGCTCTATTTATAACATTTTGACGACAGCGCTCTTTTTTAACAGTGCTCTGGTTCTAATTGTATGAATTTTCTACCGTAAATGAAATTGAACTTTTAAGATAAACTAAATCCCAAATTGTGCGCTTCTCTGTTTATTTCATTAAAAATCTTAAATTTAAATAAATTATTAATTAATGTGCAAAGAAAGTGAAAGTGAAAATGCACTCAAACTTCGATACGATCCAAAACATATACAAGTGATATGTTTTTCAAGCCCTTGATTACGGAAACGGATTTCACATTGTAAAATACGAAATTCGTTTTCATAGTGGAAACACCCAATTATTTTAGTAATCATACATATGGGTACATAAAATGGCGGGTACCAAACGGAACATATACAACAGCAGAAGAACAAACAAAAATCCATACGCAAAAAAAACATATATGCATTGTATAGTAGTTATTTCTTGACAATTGAAATGCATGTCAATGTTTTTTAAGGCATCCTAACGGAGGTCATCAACGGAACGTTTTCGATTGGAGACGACTACATGAAGGTAATTGCATGATAATTAAAGTGTTCAACGGTTGACCCAGGACGGCACTTCCGAGTTTTCTGTTGTTTACGTTCCTTTATGGGATAAATCCTAGAAGCAGAAAAGTCCGTGAAATGAAATTGTCCTCTTGGACCGAACTTTGCGGACTGCACAACACCCATATAGGAATGTGTGTGTATAATTAAGTGAGACCCGCTTTATCATGCAACAAACGACAGCACAGTTTATGGGTACTCTGCCTCAAATCATTACCGGAGCTTAACAGGCTTTTTTTTTAAAGAAAAGGTCAAATTCAGCGGAGAAATTGAATAATATCAGACTATGCTATACTATGTTATAATTGTCCTTTGTGAAACTTTTTTTGTAAAAACTAGTCTTTACACTATAACGTGCAATATCAATAAATGCCATCTAAAAGCGGTATCAGTTCGGAGAATACATGTTCCTATATTATTTCAATTGTGAGATCTTAGCGTTAAAATTGACTGCATATGTAAATTATTTAAATGAGAACTAGCGCATTTGATTGATCGGTTGAACTATTATATACAAAACAACCGAATATAAAGGGCTTATAACTTTTTAATCAGTACCCTACTGTACGTATGTCTTACAAATTTACTGTTTGCCTACATGGCAACTTTCGGAATACAGACGGAAACATGTAAGTACTAATTGTATGGAATGTACATTACAACAAGTCTTAGAACTAGCAGATTGCAATAGTGCACATGTATACTGTCTGGTTTCAGCTCATACAATATTCGATAGGGTTTGCTGCATGTTTCGCCATCGGTCTGCTGTTCGTGATCTTCCTTCCTCTATGTGGCTGTTGTATCTGCTGCTGTCGTTGCTGCTGCGGAAACTGTGGAGGGGACCTCAAGGCGGTAGGCGTTCTTGATGCTGTTGTTGTTTGATTGTTTGCAGGTGGTGTTTGCTTTCTATTTTATGAATGAATAGCTGGAGTAAGCATTATTGTTAAAATTTGGTTAAAATGTTTTCCGCATTAATGTTAAACGTACCAAGTCATATTATAAAAGTATCATAGGCGATTGACGGGTATAGTAAATATTGCAAACAGAGGAGAGTAATGTCTACAGAGGCCGACGGCCATAACTCTGAGTATTTACTTTACCCCGAAACATGTATATAATATTTACTTTATTATACCGAACAGACATGAGTGTTACAGAACAAACCACGTAAAACATTAAAAACTAGTGCTCATCAACATTGGGCTTTGATAAACGTTTTATTAATATACCGATTATTCGATTCAACATAATTTGTTGAAGAACAGAACACCTGTCACTAGTTTTGGCCCCACGCGCGTGACATATTAACAATTATAGCCCGATCGGGAGATATCATTTTTACAGAAATTTGACATGCGAAAGTCACGTGAGGTATAATAACAATTACTATCATCGAGGCTGGTAAATGTTCAATGATAACTGATATTATCTTAGCAAGCGTTTCCTATTTATGTAATACAATTATGATTCAACCCCTTAGTGCATCGTTTACCACATTTCGGTCTTCGTATTTACAAACCTCCATATATTTTCATTCTGATGAGGTCATTTGTGTCGTGTTCTGAGAAAACTGGGCAAAATGCTTGTGCGTAAATTGCCATCCCAGATTAGCCTGTGCAGTCCGCACAGGCTTATCAGGGACGACAATTTCCAATGTTTGTAATTAATATAATTTATGTAATGTATGTGTGTCTGTCTGTATTTTCGAGAAGGTATATGAGTTTATTTTTGTGCATGCAGGTCTCTGTTTCTGTACTTGCGTGCAGGTGAATGACGGTCTATGTCTTTGTACTTGAGTGAAGTAACATGTCACTGTTCTTGTTTGCAGGTGTTTTACTCTGTGCTAACGTGCATGTGTATGAGTCTGTATTTGCGTGCAGGTCCATATCACTTTTCTTGCGTGCAGGTCTATGACAAGAACGAGGACTGTAAGCGCATGGGTCTGGCACAGGCATTGTTCATGATGGTCGTACTGATGGCGTAAGTAAAATAGACGTGTTTTATTATATTTTAAGTATTCACATGCTAATAACACTCATTACTGCTGAATCTTTTTTTAACGTATACGGAGTTATTGTCTTAATTGTGTTGACGATATACACCAAAAACAAGCAAATACGCTTGCCATACCTCTGTTAAAGACCCTTTGGGATATACTTTCTGGCAACCGTTTTCACAAGCTATATATAGTGTAAACTGTTTTATCCCACTTTTACAGCGAATTCGGTTGATTATAGCCCCGTTGATTAAATTTCTGCTATAATACACGGCACGAAATGACGTCATTTTTTCGACAAAATGATGTCATAAATCAAGCGAAAATAACGAGTTAAACTTATTTTGTTTAAATAAAAAGGTTTACTGAAAAAAAGTGGGATAAATAGAATAATAGGTAAGTGTTGATTATAGATCAGGTGTATCATGCTCGGCACGAAAACGAAAAAGCACTCGCCAAGGCTCGTGCTTTTTGTTTTCTAAGCCTCGCATGATAAACCTGATCTATAATCAACACTAACCTATTATTCTCTATTTATTGCCTATTATTATGACCTGTCAAAACGTAAAAACGTCTGTTATACATTAGTTATCAGATTTCTCATGATGAATGTGCAGTCTTCAGAATAGTCCGTTTCTGCGCGTTAACGTCTATGACTCTATGGAAATAATAATCAAAGCGGGCGATTCAAAATGTAAATAAATGGGGCTTTAATACTTTGAACAATGGTATTTTATCGCTTATTTTTGAAATTGTCAATATTGACAGTGGGGAGTTATGCATACTTTGAAGAATTTGAAACAGTGACAACATTATTTATTTGAAACGTGAGATGTCCACACATTTCTGAAAAGATACAGATTCAGAATTTTCAAATAGGTTTCGATCAGAGTTAGGTGTGTTCGGTGTATTTATCACGGGTATGCTATTTGATGATTCTGCGATCCTGTATTGGGCTAAGCTTTGGATAGTCAATAAATAGTTAAATCACACTAGGGTTTAGTGATATTTTTGTGATTAGAAATATATCGCATCTTTATTTTGAATAGGGGCTAGATTTAGTCTGTTAAGTGCCAATTAATGGTCATCAATATGTTGTTGTTTTTTTCCTAATGATTTACATCCTTAGAAGCGTCGATATTGACTAGAAATCGGATAGATTTCAAAGAAGTTATGCATGCTGAAATGTTTACGATGTTGAATTTGATTAAAATTTAAGTTACTGCTACTTTGTCCTTCCCTTGTGCAGAGGGGCCGCCGGGTGCGTGTGGGTGACAAATGGCCGCTTCACGGTTGCCATTAACTACACACAGGAGAAGCTGACCTCTAATCTCGTTGACCTTGAGACCTTCTTTGCAAACGTCGTCGAAGTAATCTCATTGAATATATTCATTGGTCGTGATTTCGTTATTTTGACTAGCAATAATATTGACCACCATATTGCTGTTTACTATACATTAAGGTACAAATAATTACTAGAACAATAATGAATTGTTTTTGTTATAATTAATGTGTCTCGCTTTGAGAAAACCGGACTGAATACATGTCCGCACAGGCTTATTAAGGACGACACTACCCGCTTTTGTTAAAAGATTTTTCGTTAAAACGAAAGTGTCGTCCCTGAATGCATGTGCAGTACGAACATGCATTAATTTCGGTTGTCCCAAAGCGCGACTTATATACATGTGATGTTTAATCGCAACTTAATTGTTCACGTGGAATTAAAATAGTTGTTATTCGGAACTCAGTGATAAGAGTGACCTAAAATATGCTGTCAATTTTTGCTAATATTCATTTGACATCAGTTCATATATTAAGAGAACGTTGTTTGCAACTTGGGATAAGTTGCGTGCCGAATAATGTTTATTGGATTCAATTAGGATTGATAATAGATGTAAGGATCATACTTGGCAAACAGCGTAGACCCAAATGAGACGCCGCATGATGCGGCGTCTCATCAGGGTCTGCGCTGTTTGCTGGCAGAGCTCGCCATGAATAGGTCAATGTTTTTAGTGAAACTTTTATAAGGAAATATGTAATAAAACCTGCATCACAATTTTCTTCAACAAGAACAGTGTTTTAATGTAATGAAAAACACAAATACGTCAACATCAAAAATAATGTACGGTCATAATATTTAATCAGTGTATCGCAAAATATTCATTTAAGTGTGACAAGGTGTGACACACGGTATGCTTTAAATGTAATAAAATATGATACTAATAAAATCAACATTTTCTAAAGTTGCATGCCTCTCCGCAGATATTCGTGTACCTGTCAAAGGACATGTACGATCTAGTAGGACGAGTCATCATGCAAGATATAGAAGGTGAGACACTGCGTCAGTCATCAGTCATTCACTCATTAAATCATTTAATCCATTCAGCCATCACTCATTTAGCCATACAATAATCAGCCATTCTCTCATTAAATGTGTCGTGTTCTGAGAAATCTGTGCATAATGCCTGTGCGTAAATTGTCATCCCAGATTAGCCTGTGCAGTACGCACAGGCTAATCAGGGACGACAATTTCCGCTTTTATGGAATTTTTCGTTTAAATTATGTCTCTTCTTAGCCAAAATCCAGTTTAGGCGGAAAGTGTAATAATATATGGTCGGTAGCAGGACCGGTTTGAAAATTGTTATGTATACCATATTTATAACATTTAGAAATACTGCCACTTGGGAGTCTTTTGTATACACATGTGAATTATATCATTTAACTTTTCTTTGCTTTTTTCCACGAGTAGTATCTTCTTGATATGTGTTGGTTTGAAAGCCTCTAGTGATTGGCATAATCTGTAACAACATTCTCTAAATGGGAATCCTCCTCTGGACCTTTCTGCATAAATAAGGAAACAATTTGTTACACAGAATACTGTTACATGCATCTTAAACTATGTTTACATAATTATTGACATAAAGCCGCTTGACATAAGTGTTTAAACTTGATGATGCATTAATCAAATTTGTGGATATTTTTGGAAACGAATTATTCTTAAAACTTGCATCATGGTGAAACGAATCTCTGCGATTATTTTAAATTACCTGTATAATAGTCATGAAAGCTCATTGCACACTGATCACATACACCTGTTTGTGCACACACTTCATTAATTACGAAGGCGGTTAAAAAACACAAAAAGACACGCGAGCAGACAGTCTTAAAATTATTACCTGAACCAAAGAATGTCATGGCCATAGTCTCGCACTTTTTGGTATCTGCTGCAGTGAAGCACTTTAAATAAGCTTCCCCCAAAATCTCTCCGGCTTGATTTCTGTTGAGTGTATGTGTACATGTAGGTACCACTACGTTTCCGATCCACCTTCTGACACACAAGTCTGATTTAATAACGCGGAATTCTCCATGCTGTATTTCACCATCGATACTTATCGACAATCTGCACTCCTGAATACAGTTTTCGCCAAGCATATCACATATATGTTTAGAGGTACCAAAATGTTTCGACATTTTTGCTGTTGATGAAACAGTAATAATTTCAGCGACCGCGTTTCTGATATCTCCATGCTCCATCTCCATTAAGTTGGAAAAGTCTCATTTTGATTAACTGTGAACAAGTCCCTTTAAAAGCGAAAGAATACGATAGAGCAATGCTCGGAACCAGTCAAATGTTCGCAAGTTGATATCCGTCCAGTTTTTCCGTCATCCAGTCATCCAGTCATCAGGTCATCAGTCATCTATTCATTCATTTATTCAGAATCCATTGATTCAGTCCACAATACGTCATTTCATAAGTCATTCATTCATCAGTTATTCTGCAATCAGTCGTTGGGGCATCCAGTCATCAGTCATTCAGTCATCTATTCTAGTCACCCAGTGCTCGTTCATTCGCTCATTTAGTCAGTTACTCATCCAGTAATTCATTCATCCAGTCATCCAGTCATTCAGTCATCGGTGAGTCAGTCAACAAGTCAGTCATTAACGCGCAACTTACATGTTTGACCATTATAAAAACAGCCTTTTTAGTAAGCTTAGAAAAAATACCTTTTGCATTTTTATAGGAAACTGGGCAACTATTTAAAAATTTAAATTAACTAACAATTAAGATGTTTTCTAGATGTGGACGCACTTAACTGAATTATGTATGAATTAAAAATAAGCCACCGTTCGTTAACAATATCACATCATTATTTATCAAGTAACAAGTCTTATTTTTGTATGTTTTTTTAACATAATTATCCAAACATGGTCAAATGTTCTGAATAGCCTATGAAAATATTGTTTTTAACCAACAGGATGCAGCAAAACATCGTGCACAATATTTATTGATTGATAAATGTGTCGTGTTCTGAGAAAACTGGGCAAAATGCTTGTGCGTAAAGTGTCCTCCCAGATAAGCCTGTGCAGTCCGCACAGGCTAATCCGGGACGACACTTTCCGCCTAAACTGGATTTTCGCTTAAGCAGAGACATCATTCAAACGAAAAATTACATAAAAGCGGAAATTGTCGTCCCTGATTAGCCTGTGCGGACTGCACAAGCTAATCTGGGATGACAATTTACGCACAAGCTTTATGCCCAGTTTTCTCAGAACACGACACAAATATTTAAATTAAATTTAACTTATTTCAGGAGTATCCGTCAATTATCAACTAGTTTTTACACTGTTTTAGATTTGGGCGTGGTGATAGAGGGACTGATTTTTGACAACTTAAAAATCGACGATGTAGTGGACGCTGTTATACAATTAGATACAAGTGAGTATCATGTACACACATACCCAGGCTCGATGTTAGAGCTTGACATTTTTTAATTTGAAGCTTGCAAAAGTGACAAAGTTGGAGCTNTATCATGGTTCGAATGTTCCACCTTCAGCGGTACACAATATAAGCGACGCTCTGGCCCAAGTAACCACCGACAAAGACGCGCTGGTGAGCGCAGCCGACGCCCTCTCGACAGCGTTCAGTGACCTCATTGCCAACATCGACAACACGAAGAGCACGTGCAGCGCCTCGGGCGTTGCCTGTGATACGGCCTGCCAGGCGTTCGACACCGACTCTATGGCGCAAGCCTCGGCCGACTTCAGTACGGTGAGAATCGCAAGCTTTTTTTCCTTCAGATTTACATCGGTCAAAGAAATGTCAAAAAGCACAAACTAACGAATTACAAAGAGTGTAATATAACAATGATGTTTGCATCGCAAATCATCGCGTGGTCTGAAATTAACTGGAAGATTGTATGAGCTTAGCTCCGAACTACTCAAAATCGCCGCGAAGTTTGCTATTTTATTAGAATGAAAGTTGAATCGCGACCAAAACGCCCGTTGGAACTTTGAAATTCACAGAATTGAATGTCTGAGCGAAATTACAAGATTCTAATGAGTTTGCCAACTATTTTTTCAACGCATAATGCCATTATCACGAGATGTTACGTTATTATAAGCAATTCCCTCGGTACAAAAGAGTTACTCACATTAAAGATGTGCAAATATCAAACAGTGTTAATGGTGCCATTTAACAATTAAATCATTGAATTATTGAGTTCTAAGAAATATAATATCATGGATTCATTGATCGTTTTCCGGTTGTGCCAACGACATTCAACGCATAATATTATTATTATTTTTGTAGCTGCCGGACTTTTCCCCAATGAAAGCGCAAATTGATGCCGTGAAAGCGATGAACTTGTCAGGAATTGCACATGAGGTACATTAATATTTATGTTCATATTATGTGTTGTGATAGGGTCTGTACAAAAAAGTGATGTTACAAAGAACACATGGATCGAATTAACAAACGATCTGGAAAACAATATTTACATCCACAGCATCCAAATACAACAAAATACCTATGTAAACCTCAGATAACACACGTCTCTTTTGAAGAACATTTACGAAGATATGATACGCAGGAAATGAAATACATGTAACTATCAAATAGTTAAAATATTCTTATGAAATTATTATTGTAAGCTTACTTTAGCAAGCATTGTCAACTTATTTAACGGAATAACGTTTCCCGGCGCGTTAACATGCAAAACAGTTGTCTTTGCCCAGCGTAAAATCACACAATTAGTTGAGAAGCGACATCTATGGACACAATACTAAATTGTTGCCTGCAATTGTACATGCTTGAACATAGTTCTTCCTACAAATGTGCGTGTCTTCAATGTTAATCGTCATTTGTTAAGGTTATACACGACTCATTTTGCCCACAATATACTTGGAGATAGACCATCTGCTCAATTAATTGAACTAAATCAATCATTATTTTCTGTTTAGGCTAAGGCCGGGGTTGATGACATCTCGGAGCTGGTGGCCAACAGTACCGCGGAAATTAGAACGAGTATGTATTTATTATATGAATGTATTTGATGAAACCGTTTTCTTTAGACTTCTACGTAGAAAGAAAAACTTAAGCTCTCCATCTATGTGAAAGCAGCATTTTGAAAAGGTGATCCACGTATCAATATAATGGAAATACGCAAGAATGTAAAACATGTATTTTATTGGTGATATACACTGTTTCAGGAACGGAGTGACATATATGTTTATTGTTTTCAAATTCATTCAATTTATATCATACTTATTCGTTCATTTTTTAAGTCATGAATTTTTGTATTTTCCAATAGTAGATATACGAACTAAGTGGTAAACCAGAATATAATAATCAAATTAGTTCTGTGAAATAAATGAACCATACGTTGCCGCAAAAAACACGACCCCGTTATGTTTCTGTTTCTTACCAGACAAACTATTATAAATCGCATGTACAATGTCAGATACGCACACTACCACTTGGCATATATAAATGGCTCATTTTAGTCAGCACAATTTGAAACGATCAACTTTTCTGTGTAGAATTGCTATTGGCTAAAACCATGGCACGAATGGAACTCAGAATAATCAGTTCGCCATCTAAAATAATAATTTTCTAACACATTACATTATTATGCTGTTCAGTTAATGTTTTTGTTTGAGTTGATTTTGTTAGACTAAATTAGTACATGTATTTAATTGGCCAATGATTCCCTTATTTTAGTGATCAACACAACGATGGCCGAGTTTGCTGGAACTATTAACAACATGACTAATGATCTGGTTGCTCAGTTAAACGGGGTAGGTGTTTTTATAAAAATAAATTAAAAAAAAAACAATCATGGAAGACGATCACATGTGAATCTGGTTGCCGTTGCAACAACGTAATAATGAGTAAAATAATCTCTTCAATTTGTATGATTTTCTTTGAGTTTCCCATTACTTCAGATAACAATGTCGGGGCATTTTTATTACTTAGCCAATTTGAGAAATGTTTGACTGAAATGACTAACAGGATTTCAAAATAAAAAATAGGACATGTTTCTTGTGAGTTTTCCTGCGGAATGTCTTTTAATCGTTTTGATGTGTTAAAAATGATGAAGATGAATACTTGAATGTTTCTATACAAATGTATATGAGCCTCGCTCTGTGAGGGGGTTCAACGCATGTGCTTACAGTGCCGTCCCAGAGAAGCCTGTGCAGTCCGTACAGGTTAATCAGGCACGGCACTTTTCGCCTTAACTAGATTTTCGCTAAGAAGATACTTCCTTTAAACGAAAAAATACCATAAAAACGGAAAGTGTCGTCCCTGATTAGCCTGTGCGGATTGCACAGGCTAATCTGAGACGACACTTGACGCACATGCATTGAACCCCCTTTTCACAGAGCGCGTCTCACATGTATATAATATGCATATGCCTGAATGCAGCACGAGCTCGTGGTTTCTGTGATAATTTACCTTTATATGCTCTTTTCTTTAGACTATAAACTTGACGGATTTCACTAGTGGCATTGACAGTGCCTTTAAGATGATTTCCGAATACGACATATATAGGTAACGTAAAAAATGCTCTTGCGATGGTTAATATTAGGGTAGTTTTAAAAGTTTAAAACCGGTAATCTGAAAATCATGAATTAACAGTTATAGTTTTAATATACACACAATTTAGTTCTTTTGGTACATTTTTTTGGTATTGCCCTATTTGTGTATTACATTTCTGTTTTGTGTGGTGTCGTGTTCTGATATTATTGAGTTGTGTGCCAAGTGTAGTTTTGTGACAGCAGCAATTTGACATGGGCAAAGTATAGAACGAGGTGGTCTTTTTTTAAAGCTAAAAAATTACATGCCTTAATAAATATTTATCAATACATTACACGCTTCTTAACGCCGTACCGAACCATACGACACGTACGGTGGGTAGCCGAATCTGCTATATAAATGCTAATGTTGGTATCCCGTGACTAGCAAAAAACGCCCTGTGACTAGCAAAAAACGCTCCATTTAGACGGTTTGGTAACTCATCGTGCATGATATCGTTGCAGGTCCACATTTGGCGCTAACGACGTTATTTTTCACATAAATTAAAAAGACACAAACTGAGAGAATAGATTTTCGTTTTTTGGAGCTTTTTAAGCCTACGGTAAGTACTGAATGTGTGTGACAAACATAAAAAGAACAGCAAATATCAAAATGTTCGTACGTCCGCGTGTTGCAGAGTGTACTTTGGCTGGGGTCTGTCCGGTCTGTTCTCGGTGATAGTGGTCATCGCGCTGCTAGGCATCTGTTGCGGCTGTATCGGTCAGGACTCAGAGAAACTGCCCACGGAGCGCTCATGCATGTCGCACTGCGGCGGCCGCCTGCTGGTCATGTAAATAGCGTTTGCAAATCCTTGTAAAAACGCTGATTTGATTAATTAAGTCACAAGAAACGTAAATGACGAATGGTTCTGATTGATAATGAAAGCGTCAAAATACATTGGCCCCAGTTGGCATCAAAACATTTCTCTGTATGTGCGAGTATGATTTCATGGTGTACTTTTTTTAACTTGTACCAATGTAGTGACCCGAATCGGGTAATATATTTTTCTTATGTTTATCCTGGTATTAATTAATAATATATGTCTACCCTGTGTATCTACATAATGTTTTAATGAGTCTCGCTCTGAGAAAACGGGGTTTAATGCACGTACGAAAAGTGTCGTCCAATATTAGCCTGTGCAATCCACGCAGGCTAATCAGGGACGACACTTTCCGCTAAAACTGGATTTTCGTCAAGAAGAGTCTTCCGTTACACGAAAAATACAATAAAAGCGGAAATTGCCGTCCCTGATTAGCCTGTGCGGACTACACAGGCTGATCTGGTGCGACAATTTACGCACGTGCATTAAACCCCCTTTTCACAGAGTGCGGCCCATTTATATTTTGTCTCACATTTCTGACGGCATATGTTATATTCTTTAGCCCGGTGGTAATGATGTTCTTCGTTGGTTCCCTGCTCATGATTCTGACCACCCTGTCGTTCGTGGTGGGAGGTAACATGGAGAAGCTGTGTCAGCCGCTACTCGACCTCTCCATGTTCAAAGATGTAATATGTGCTATAAGCTACTTGTTCCTTAATCGTTAATCGTTAATGTCAAAATGCAGTTCCATATGTTTTGAGATGTACACACATTGTAAAAAAACTTCCATCTGTTCATTAATGTTGAACACTATTATTCAGTTCCATAGAATAGGCAAGTTATGAACATTACTTGAACTTCTTAGTCTACGAAGGATATTTCAATGGCATGTGTTACCTGAATCCTAATCGTCACTATCCAGTTGCATTAAGAGTATCCAAAGTATTACGGCTTTTTCCATCGATCAATATCCCGCTAGCTTACAAGTTCTTATCTCTTGGACTTCATTATGGCAAACGTCTCCGCCTTCTTTAAAAAAAATGCACAATACGCCGTTGTTGTGCAAATATAGCATTTTAATATAAAATACACGTAATAATTTCCAACGACTTTCTCGACATGCTGTCTAAAATGAGGTTTAATCTAGAATTCTTTTTATAATAATATGCAGCGGAAATATTGGTTACAAATATAATTGCGCAAATGTTCAAACGGTTTAATGTATGAAATGATATTCTATAAATGAATATATTTATTTACAAATTTAAGGAGTGTATGATATGACCATAATGATAATACGCGTTAATATACACACATAATTATTAAAACTAGTTTTACCCTACAAACATGATACTATCGATTCAATTCACGGGTTGGGATGTAGGTTACTAGGTAACGGTATTCTCTGCGCGTGCGTCTGTCTATAATTTGACAATGGTTTATGGTTAATTGTAAATTTCACAGCTGTGTTGATCGAGCTAATATTTTCTTATATCATTGTTTGCAAATGGTATTTCAAGTTGTAACTACTTTTTCAAATCCGTGAATTATGTCTAGCTGTCCAGTAAAAAAAAATGCCTTACAATGCATGAATCCATTATGCTAACAAAACGTACCACAGTATTTAGGTTATTTTCACTTATGTAAATATGGAGTGGTATATGATCTACATCTATTCATAAGGATTGAGATAACCCTAAATGAACTATAAGACATGGTTTCCATAAAATCTAGTGATCGAGAAGGCTCGTTGATAGGGGGAAAAATCAGGGTCGGATAAAAACGTTACCAATCATCTTTGTCTCTGTTGTACATTTACACACATCACATCAGCAATAATTTCAACGCCGATTGTCGTTGTTAAAGATATTTCTTATGTTACATATATTCTAATAATAAATCAGTTACAATCGTGCAAAGTTGAATAAAAATGTAAATAGGAGTCCTTGAACTCTTCGACTACAAATTGAATATATATATATTTTTTTATTGGGGGGGTGAATAAACAAATATGTGTTCTCTATGACCCCACAAGTGTTCTCTTTTTGGTATGTATTGAATAAAGTAGTGCTTGAAATGTTTTCTATTTCAGTTTGTTGATGCAGGATCAATAAGTGGATTTACGCTAGGAGAGCTTCTGCACCAGAATAAGTCGATTGCCATCGGGTTTTATCCTTTACTTCTGTGAGTAATGTTGAATCGTATGTCCCATCTCAAACCACGATCACCGAAATGGCTGCTAATTAGAAATCGGCAAAACTAACCTCTTCCGTTAATAAACAGCAAAATAAAATTATTAGTATTTTGAAATGACTTAACTTTACTGAAAATCTTTAATTTATTAACTAAACTAGTATATATCGATAATCATGCAGGATCTGCAGTAAAATAACCAAACCTACATTTCAGGAATTTGAAGCTTTTAACGCTACGTAGTAAATGGACAAATCTTTCGATCGTCCAATTATTCAAAGAAAACTTAATGAGTTTCTTCTCTTACACATTCAAAAAAGGTAGACGCTTAAATTTAAGAGTGTTGGCACTTTAATTAAGCGTTCTAAACTGTTATAAAAATACAGTTTTGTAGAAGTGGTCACTGAACACATGTTGGTCTGTTTCAGGGGATGTCGCGCCAACAAGGCTGTATTTAAACTTCTAGCTCTGGACCAGTTACTCCCATTAGAGGAATTCTTAAACTTTACACAGGTATCGTTCCAAATCGGTGATAGTGACGTTAATGTTTAAATCTATATAACTGAATAGATTAATAATCGATCTGTTTTTAAAAACAGTACGTTGAACATTAACAATGATATGTCTATTATTTCTACATGTTAACTTATGTAATATAAGATATGTACAAATTTGCTGGTCGCAATATTATTAAGAATCACACAAAAACGTAAGCTTTCATAGATTGCCTTTGTTTACTTGGTCGATTGAGAAATTAAGTATACATTACTATACCATACCATCTAGTTCAATTTGATGCTGTTGTTTTTCGGCGGCTCTTCAACATTTTATGATTTTTAGTATGGCTTTTGCCTTTAGTCATAAACCATTGGGTATGTGATATTATTTGTTTTAAATCACTTTCCTTTAAATGTTGCATATTTTTTTACTAAAAATGATGTAAATGTAAAAACATATAAGGTTGAAATTTAGCGCCGAATTTAGTATTGCTTTTAATCCCGACAAAAAACAATCCGTCTGATAAATTTCAGAACGATTATTTAACATGTCTGAAAGTAGCGTCATTTTGTTTATTTTCATGACTTCGTTTTATGTTTTATTTTGTATTAGCCTATTTTTATTCATACTCAAACCCCCGATACAAAATGACAGGGCGTATACTGGAATTACAACATAAGAACGTGCATGCATTTCTCATTATGACATGACGTTGTGAATGTTGGATTTGATTCCTCCTACGTATGTTCCCATTTTAACAAGTAAGAATTTGTGTTACCTAATTATAAAAATTAATTCATTTTTTAAAGGAAATTCAATTCTCTGAAACTAAATAAAAATCCAGATGTATTGTATTTGGTATGTACCATCAAATAAAAGTAATAAAGGGTATAAAACGGCGAAAAATACCCGTCTCGGCATGGACGTCGCCATCTTGACTGTCACGTGATTACCGCCTCTGACTAAGTCGTTTAATAGAACAAATAGTATATTGTTAGTGTAACATTTAAGCTGATATGAACAATTGACTTGCTGATTGCATTTCACGGTAAAGATACTGTTTCACTTGTCACAATGACCCCATCACCCACTGCTAGGCTTGTCATTTCCGTTTGGACCTGGCAAACAAAAACAGTGGAATATAAATGACCATGATTACATGCACAGAAGTTCAACCATCTATCTTGAACTTTCTTATGGTAGTCGTACATGCTTGTGTCTATGTTTGTGAAACAGCATCATGAATCTGTAATAATGAGATTTATTTTTCAGATTATCGTTATTTTAAATCTTGCTTCTCAAGGTTGCATTCAAAGTTTGATTTATAAATATAATTTGTATTTATACTGAAACCCATTAAAACGTGCATGCATTTCTCATTGTGACATGACGTTCTGAATTGTATGATCCTTAGTATGTTTCCATTTTTATAAGTTAGAATTTTGCGTTCCATAATTAGTATTACTAGTTGACTTTTTATAAGACATTCAATTCTCTGAAACTAATAATAAATCCAGGTGTATTGTATTTGGTATGTACCATCAAATAGTGACCCTTTACTAAGTTTCATTCAATCGTGACCTTGGGGTCAAAACTGGCCACACATGGGGTGAAATAGTTTTAATACATTTTGAAAGTCAACTAACTAGAATAATAATATTTGGTAAGTAGCATTGTATTGTCTATAACACTTATTCAATCCCGTCTATGTGATCTAAACTGGCAACACCCCAGCGCCCACCAACAGCTTCTGATGTGCTTACGTCGATCCACTGTTTTTACAAACAATATTCACTAAGAAGAATGTGCAATTCCGTTTCCTTTCATTCACAAACTATATGTTTTCCTTTCATACGAACCGTGTAAATCAGAAACACAATTTGCTTTTGAAATCGCAATGAACGGTCAGAACGAATATTTGAGTTTTCATTCGTATTTGTTCCTAAAATATGTATCATATACTGATTTCCAAAAATAATGTAGATACCGTTTATACAAATGGTTTCAAAAGCGAGAAACAACAAACGAACAATAGCCCAGTTCACACCACATTTACAACAGTATATAGCGATGTTCATGAAGTTAAAATCATATAAGTCCCAACAGCTTATACAAAATAAGAATTCGCCACACATTTCAGGCGTTATTTGTTCTAAATATTCAATACACATTTTGATTAAACACTATATTAATCCATTCCGCGTCTTACGCTATTTTTCGAACTGAAAATATCTTGGTGTTTTATTGATCTAAATCAACGAATTATAGTGACTTCACATTGATGAGCCATCTTGTTAACATACCATCTCCATATACCTTAACGCAGTCGATTGTCATACCGATTTTGCAAATGTTCCGCCGTTTTGTAACGAGATTCAATACTGATGTCTTGTGATGGATAGATAAGTGTTTTGTTGATTTGTTCGGTGTAATAAAAAAATATTGAATTCATTAAGGGTAACAGTGCGTTTTCTCAACCCTCAACAAACACTGTCCAACTCGGCTAAAGCCTCGATCGACAGCTTTGCCTCGGGTTGACATCGCACTGCCAACCACAATGAAGTAAATATTTACATATAACTATACCTCATGCAATCGTTTCTATGTACAGCGCATATTAAATTCAGCGGGCAACAATTTTAACTGTCTCAAGATATTGCACTGTCAGCCTCACGTGGAGCTTAAAATAGAACAAGCAAATTCGTTGAATTGATATCCCCCGCCTAACTAGAGCTTTGTAACAGACATGACGTATACCCCACATGCTGCATTGACACAGAATATATACAAAGGGCCATAACTCCGTTATTAACAGTTGGTGTACAATGCAATTTAGCGTGCATCATCCTCTTATCCATATATATAATCATACCAAGTTTCAATTAAATCCGCCAAAGCACTTCCAAGATATGGCTCCGGACACAAAAGTGCCGGACGGACGGACGGACAACGCCAACACAATATCCCTCCGCCTTTCGCGGGGGATAACAACGGAAAACCAGAACTAAACGAAATGCGAAACTTTCTATTTCAGAGGGGGTAGCTACGTCACGATCAAAAGAAGGTCAAGATTATTATTATTATTATTATTATGATTATTATTATTATTATTATTATTATTATTATTATTATTATTATTATTAATATTATTATTATTATTATTATTATTATTTTTATTATTATTATTATTATTATTATTATTATTATTATTATTATTATTATTATTATTATTATTATTATTATTATTATTATTATTATTATTATTATTATTATTATTATTATTATTATTATTATTATTATTATTATTATTATTATTATTATTATTATTATTATTATTATTATTATTATTATTATTATTATTATTATTATTATTATTATTATTATTATTATTATTATTATTATTATTATTATTATTATTATTATTATTATTATTATTATTATTATTATTATTATTATTATTATTATTATTATTATTATTATTA
The DNA here is from genome assembly GCA_007657795.1 of Dreissena rostriformis. Classification (NCBI taxonomy): domain Eukaryota; kingdom Metazoa; phylum Mollusca; class Bivalvia; order Myida; family Dreissenidae; genus Dreissena; species Dreissena rostriformis. Next base: position 281,053 of record VMBQ01000279.1, read on the forward strand.
TTATTATTATTATTATTATTATTATTATTATTATTATTATTATTATTATTATTATTATTATTATTATTATTATTATTATTATTATTATTATTATTATTATTATTATTATTATTATTATTATTATTATTATTATTATTATTATTATTATTATTATTATTATTATTATTATTATTATTATTATTATTATTATTATTATTATTATTATTATTATTATTATTATTATTATTATTATTATTATTATTATTATTATTATTATTATTATTATTATTATTATTATTATTATTATTATTATTATTATTATTATTATTATTATTATTATTATTATTATTATTATTATTATTATTATTATTATTATTATTATTATTATTATTATTATTATTATTATTATTATTATTATTATTATTATTATTATTATTATTATTATTATTATTATTATTATTATTATTATTATTATTATTATTATTATTATTATTATTATTATTATTATTATTATTATTATTATTATTATTATTATTATTATTATTATTATTATTATTATTATTATTATTATTATTTTTTTTTATTTTTTTTTTTTAACCATATTTACCTGTGACGTGCTTTTTACACTCAGTTTCCACAATGTGGTATGGCGCAACGGTCCACGCATTTGAATATTAATGATGGCAACAAATCGAGGAAACATCAAAACATATTGCCGCCTGCTTTTTTCACCTTACTGATAAACAGTATAACATGCGCATTTAGCATTATATTGTGATGTAGTTAAAGCCACACACCTTATTTGGCATAGTAAATTTGAGTATAAATAAGAAACATATTTTATCTATGCCAATTAAAACATATCTGGCGGTTACAAGGTAAAAATCCGTCTTTTTGCGCTTTAAAACTTAAAAATAATTGCGTTTGTCGAAATGGACGTATACGTATAGAAATCCTACTTTCGGTTTTAAAAGCGGTACCGTTTGAAAAATAATAAATTACTTGCTTACTAGGCTATAGATTTAATTTTATCTATGCCAATTAGAATATATCTGGTGGTTGCAAGGTAGAAATCCGTATTTTTGCGCTTTAAAACTTAAAAATAATCGCGTTTGTCGAAATGGACGTATACGTATAGAAATCCTACTTTCGGTTTTAAAAGCGTTTGAAAAATAATAAAGTACTTGCTTAGTAGGCTATATATTAAATGAAAATTTTGCACACTTTCAAATTGCATCTATATGTATTGATTAAAATGTACTTTATTTCACGGTGTGTGGCTTTAATAAAAATGTGCCGTTGAAAAGTGTCCTTTTTGTCTTCGTCTGTTCTCAGTACACGTCTCAGATGGAGGGCCAGATGGAGGACATGAAGAACATCGACCTGTCTCAGTTCACCATCCTGACGCCGGAAATGAAGAAATCGCTCACGGATCTGCAGAATTCCGGCGTCAACGACATCGACTTCGCCGCCATTAATTCATCGGTAGTGATACATCGGGGCTTGATAAAATGTTACATGTACCAGTAAATAAACAAAACGTTCCGTAAAAAAAGTTAACGCGTACTTAAATTACACTCATCCCCTCCCATTTCATCTTTCAAGTAAGCTTCATTTTAATTGCAATTACTGTGATGCATTTGCATGCAGTTAATAAACGTAAGTTATGATTAACGTGATATAAGCACATATGCGTCGTGTTCTGAGAAAACTGGCCATAACGCATGTGCGTAAAGTGTCATTCCAGATTAGCCTGTGCAGTCCGCACAGGCTAATCCGGGACGACACTTTCCGCCTATACTATTTTCGCTAAGAAGAGACATCATTTAAACGAAAAATTCCATAATAATAATTCCATAATTGTCGTCCTTGATTAGCCTGTGCGGACTGCACAGGCTAATCTGGGATGACAGTTTACGCACAAGCATTTTGCCCAGTTTTCTCAGAACACGACACAATTATACCAATGCCGACGTCTCCAAACTAAAGAGCCTGATCTTATCTTCAATATACGTGTGTAAGATGATAAAGAGTTATATTGAAAGCAGTAGCTCAATATTTTCACCATACAGTACCTAAATATCAGTGATATTTTTACAAATGTTCTCATCTGAGTCCTGGGACTCGATAACTTGCAAATCTATGAGTGACCGAATTGAAATAACGAGTCCAAATATTAAACTATATTTTTTTTTTCGAAAATTCAATGCATTTTTTCGACTCACATAATTCGAAACTTTCCATCCCCAGAGGTTTTTGTGAGTCCAGGACGCTGGACTCGCAAGTAAAAAATTACTGAACTATGCAATATTATTTTCACAGTGCCACTTGGTCCGTCGGTGTGTAACCTTTAACGCATACTGCATAGTGCCATAACTAACTACTCGCTTACTTCGTCATGAACTTGTACTAACATTTGCTCTCATTGGCGTAGTGGATATGGTTTCCGCCAAGCGATCGGGAGGTCACGGGTTTGATCTCCACAGTGCAAGTGTTCTTTAGATCTCCCCCAATGACACCAAGTACTGGTTCTAGTCTCAGTAAACGGACTCGAGAGCGTTTCAAATAAGCCTAAGGCTTTCGATGCAATCGAGCTAAAATAAATAGGTTTACAGTTTAAACTTACATTTGCTCTTTCATTGTCCAGCTTGATAAGGACGCTTGTTCTGCGGATTTCGACTACATGATTTCCGGGATGAAGTCGGTGCGTGACTCGTGCTCCGGGGCGGCCCATGTGAGTAGAGGAACGGACAGTGGCCCGAGATGTGACACCGAGCTTGTTTGCAATATAGCGATGCAGTTTTATAGTGCTTGAACATGCCTAGTCGACAACGCAGAAAAAAAGTCATTATTATATTTTTGTACCTTCAAAAGTACAAATTAAGATGTAAAGTCTACGTTTTTTAAGATAATAAATCATTATGATATTCGGTAAACGCCCGTCAATATAATGTCTTACTGTTTGATGCATTTTCCCAAGACGATTTGGTGAACGAAATCGGTACTGTAGCAAGACAAAATGTACATTTCTAAGCCTTGCCCACGATGCCACATAACATGAACATGTCTTAGACGACTAAAACGTTGGCTGTATACTCCTCTTTTCAGTCGTCCTGGAACACACATATCACCGACTTGAGCACCATACGGGATGTCAAGTGTCCGGCGGTCTCCACGGCACAGGTGCGTACACACGTACACTGTACTCTGTTATTAAGTCTCATTGTTCAGCAGCATAGTAGTTGCATCGATACATTTTAATGCATTTTCTTAAGGATTAATTAGGATACATTGTAGTAAGTAACATATAGTATTAATAAGCCGTTGATAACGCAATACGATTGAATGTTTATGAACGCATACACCTATCCTATTGGAATAATTATATAATGTACATGTGTACATTAAAGACGTGCAAAAAAGTGTGAAACAGTGATATTATATATCTTCTTAATTCGTTTAAATAACCCAAAATAACAGTGCGTATTTTGGTATTATTTCAATATTCCCACCATGAAATACAGACTAAACCACGGGCACATAGTTTGCTTCTTTATCGGTTATCGTGGATTAAATACAGTTTTTCCTGAACTGTTGCAGACGAAATTGAAGTCCTCAATGGCTGTGTTGGCGACACATCTGTCCGGTCTCGATGTAAGTTTAGGGAGACAAAAGACAAACCATTGAACTGACTATGTCACGGCAACACCTGATCAACTTGACGGTCACGAACTTAACGCAAGCTCTATCACAAAAATGTGTTAAGTAATCAATATAATTATTGAATATTTGATTGTGGTAAATACATATATTTTCACTGTCGAGTGATTTTTCGACTCTGTTTATTTGTCAATATTTTAAACCATGATTGTGTGCTTCAGTGGTTGATGAGATTGTTTGGGACGCATGGATTTGTAGTTTCTACAAAACTGAACAAGGACAATAATTAAATGTTATGTTTCAACATAACAACATACGTGAGATTTACTTGACCGTTCTAAATATAATAGTTGTCCCCCTAAGTTTGTACATTAAATACACGATTTCGCCAAGCAGACATTTACTCATGTTTATAATACGCCTATATTACATATGTGGTATTCTTACAAATGCCCCTAAGTTAACCAATTCTACAATTTTGGCACCGCTAATATGAATACCGAAAAAAGGAATGAACCTGATTTAACTTGATACACTGGTGTCATACAGGCCAGGATAAACAGCACGTTAGAAGCGGCACAAAAGGCGGACGATCAGATGAAGAATAATTTTACAGGTGTTTTCTCGCAGGTACACCAGCTATGTTACTTAAGTCACGTTTTTAACGAGATAAGTCAAATGAATAAATGCCATATATTTTAAGAACAAACCCATATATACAAAACGATTTATACGACAAAAATGTCGTGGTTCTAAAAACGAGCAAGCATACTTGTCCCATAAGTTACGATATTATAAGGAACTTGTTCACAGATTATTTTGTTTCACCAAGAAAAATGTCATTAACTAAATTTACTAACAGTACTTAGATATTTTGGATAGTTTTAAATAAAAATGATAACACGGAAAACCATGTACATGTAAATGTGCCCGGCCTGGGGTTCGAACCGGGGACTTCAAGAAGCAAACGCTACGGGCTGCAACTATACCACACGGGCTTTTGAATAAAGTTTTCCCTTTAACGCGATTTCGTGTAAAGATGAAAGGTTCAACTCATCAGTACTTTTTGTATTGTATATGCATTTAATTTCTGCATGCAAATCACAGGCAAATATCCATGGCAAATAAATTATTTCAAAATAGTGTATACATGTGTACTGTTATTTTATTCGGAGCTGTACATATTCATTATTTGTCACAATTTATTTTGTTGTTGTTAATTTTCGTTTTATAGATATAGTCTGGCTGTTGTTTTCAGGCGATTGGGGACTTTGGAGACAGAGTCATTAATTACATCCAACAATTTGCAAAAAAGGCTGTTGACATGGTAACGACGTGTGATGCTTTTTTCCACAGTTAACGATTGTAATTATATTTAAATAGCAATTTAAAACGTTCTTCCAGTTAAATATGCTTGTCTATATTGCATTTAAATGTACAGGCATTGCGTTTAGAAACATGATATAGCAATAATTAACATATACTGCTTTTAGTGTAAATGAAGCTTTATTTTAATTTGATTTTGTGTTGCATTCATTTTTTAAAAAATACACAAGCATTATCAATCCTTTCACATTATTTCTGTCAGGCTTACAACGACGTTGGCCGTTGCCTGCCTGTCTGGAACCTGTACGATTCGTTTACAACAATCCTCTGTAGCTACATGGTGCAGTCATTGGTAAATAGTGTGCGATGTTACACTGATACGCCAATGGTCTTGTAATACAAAAAAATATTGGGATGTGTTTTTAATCGCTCAGATTAAAGTAAGTTTACAAGGCAGGTATGTCAAATAAGTGTACTGTATGTTTCAAATAGTTGATCCGAAAGCTTGGAAATACCTGTTTCTAACACACCTACTGAATGCATTTCATAACCCCCCGTCGTTTGTAAGGCAAATCCACACAAAGAGCGCATATTTATATTGACGGTGTATTAATCATTGAAATAACCTATGCCAGGTAATGCCATTAGTTATTCAAAAATAAGTTATTTAAATGACAAATTTGTACACGGTTGTTCACATTACTATGTGGCACGCATGCACTATTTATTGGTTTATCAAAATATAGTAATTATATAAATATCGCATACAGTTTAGGAATAAAGTTAATATTAAACCCCGGGGGAAAGTGATGTCAATCGAGACCGAAGAGTGTCATCACTCTGCATTGTGTTAAATATAAACTATAACCTTATGAATATAATCGTTGGCATATAAATATACTTAAACTCACGAACGCGTTTACATGGAACTAATATCCCTGCATTTTTATAACAACTTTAACTCCTCGCACGTTGTCTTCAGAACGCGTTCTGGTTCGGCACGGGCTGGGGTCTGCTATTCTTCATCCCCGTGATGGTCCTGTGTATGAAACTCTCCAAGTACTACCGCCGCATGGACAGCCAGGAGGGCTTCAAGGAGTAAGTCATCAGGGGCCGTCCTTTGAAATAGTATTATCATATACTCTAAAATATAGGTTAACATATGAGTTGCGTCATGACAAAATGGGTCTTAATCCATATGCGACAAGCGTAGTTCCAGACCAGACTGCGCAGTCTTGTAAGGTTCTACGCTGCCCGCTTTAAAGTAATTTAAGGTTTTATGGTCGCATAAGCGGACCTGACCTTGCTTTGCGGATGCGCAGGCACGACTTGATTTGAGCTACGCTGGCCGCCTGTGGCATAAGACCAATTTTCGCATGAGGCGGGTCATATGCTAATGGAGTTTTTTTGGTAACGCTCTGTTCACAGTAGAATTCATCCACTTGGTATGATGTTAAAATAAGGTATTGCAGATAGTTTGCAAGTCATACCCTAAGCGATAGATGACCACCGTACATAACTATGTATGTAGATTACCGTATTCCAATAGACCGGCATATAATAAACAATATTTTACGTCTAAAACTATGTTTTTTACGCTGTGTAAATAAAAATAATTGTGTTTTCTTTTCTATAGAGTGCTTTGAGTCGGCTCGGTCTATTTTTTCTAAATGGGGATACATATTCGTTCAACTTAGTTTGAACACATCTGAAAGGTAGCATTTGTATGGCCTCGATAATGCACGTTTTGTGTTGTGTTTTTTCAGGGAGGAAGAACCGCTTGATGAAGAGTATGTATGCTTTACATGACACGTACACGTTTGTTTGTGTTTACTTTTTCCTTAACTTTCCATTGGTTTTAACTTTTATTTAGTTTGAACCTGTTTATATTAGCTCGTTTGCTTATTGAAACGCTCCCGAGTCCGTTTGCTGGATGAATACAGTACTTGGTGTCTTTGGGGTAGATCATTAGAATACTCCCAAAGTGGGGATTCAACCCGTGACCACCCGGTCGATAGGCGGACACCATATCCATTACGCCACGAATACCTTAAAATTTTATTTCATTTCATATAGATGCCCATCGACTATATGTCGATTTTGTGTTCAAACAAGTGAGGCATACATGCTGTGAACATGATATGCGTCTAAACGAAAAATGTTAACGAATTTATAAGGATGAAACTCAGAGTGCATGCTGAGTCAGTTACCTTTTTAAAAGCACTATTTTGGCCGCGTTCTGTGAAAAAGGGGTTTAATACATGTGCGTAAATTGTCGTCCCAGAATAGCCTGTGCAGTCCGCACAGGCTAATCAGGGACGAAACTTTCCGCGTGTATGAAATTTCTCGTTTACAAAAACTCTCTTCTTAGCCAAAATCCAGTTTAAGCGGAAAGTGTCTTCCCTGATTAGCCTGTGTGGACTGCACAGGCTACTCTGGGACGAAACTTTACGCACATGCATAAAACCCCGTTTTCTCAGAGCGCGACTCAATTTTATTTTCAGCATTGACGACTTCGGCATGCGGTATGAGTTACTGAAGAAAAACAAAGTTGCCCCTAATCCGGAATATATGGACTGAGCTCCGGGTGTTAACGAAGACATGTCGATAGACGAAGCTGTATAAAAATTGGTTGTGTTTTGCTTATGCGAAATAAGAGGCCATGTTTGTTTTTATCAGGATACTTTTATTAATATTAAAATCATGCATAAAAAAGACATATTCTTTAAATTCGGTAATTTAAAACATGATGCTATTTAGGTTTGATGTACTTACTACTAATACTGCAACATTGTGTTCGAATTAAAATTTATCACATGACCTTACAATGTTATTTTACTTTATTATTTTGCTAACTTTCAAGTCAGCAATCATGAGTAATGTCTTGAATTTTCAAACTTCAAGGGGCTATTCATAGATTTTCATTTTTTGATTTAATCAAATCTATTTGCTCACATAACTTTAATATATAGATAATTTATATTTATAATAATAATTATAACAAAATGTTGTAAAAAATTAAGTTCACCTGCATTCTAACCCGGTACCTTTGGGAGCAAAATTCAACGCGCGGTAACTGGGTCATGCAGGCTTCATGATTTCTCTGCATGTTTAAACGCCAGGTTAGTTCATATTTTCCACAATTATAGACAGACATATTTATACTCTTTATTATATTACCGATTTCGATAAAGTGATGATCTGATTAATCAACATGTCAAATAATCTTGATGAACCTAGCCATGTCTTTTAAACTCACTTATGCCTAGCGTCTAGAAAAAAAGGCATTGGCAAACAGCGTAGACCCAGATGAGACGCCGCATGATGCGGCGTCTCATCAGGGTCTGCGCTCTTTGCTTAAAGGAATTTCTGTAAGAAATATTCTTAATATAGAAACAAATATACTAGACATCCCTAATTTTGGAAATAAATTGATCCAATTTAGAAGTATAGGAGAGTCCACTAGGCATAAATGGGTTAATCAACATGTCAAATAATCGTGATGAACCTAGCCATGTCTTTTAAACAACCAAAACTAGTGTTCTGCAGTCAGGAATATACTATTTAGTTTCATTAGATTTATAACCGAGATACATGTACCAATTAAAATGTCCACACGTTTGTTTTGTCGGAACAAGAAGGCATGTTTGTACGGAATACCGTTAGGGCCATCGTGGTTACACATTTAAATCCAGAGGGCGAGAATGCGAGAACGCGAGAGTACGATGACGAGAATGCGACAATACGATGACGACAGTGCGACAATACGATGGCGAGAATGCGAGAACGCGATAGTACGATGACGACAATGCGACAGTGCGATAATACGTTGGTGACAGTGCGATAGTACGATGGCGACAATGTAATAGTCATATCGTACTGTCGCCATCGTATCATCGCATTCTCGCCATCGCGTTCTCGCATTCTCGCCATCGTATTGTCGCACTGTCGTCATCGTATTGTCGCATTCTCGTCGTCGTACTCTCGCGTTCTCGCATTCTCGCCATCGCGTTCTCGCATTCTCGCCATCGTATTGTCGCAAAGTCGCCATCGTATTGTCGCATTCTCGTCATCGTACTCTCGCGTTCTCGCATTCTAGCCCTCTGGATTTAAATGTGTAACCACGATGGCCTAACGGTATTCCGTAGTTTGCAACCAACTTTTAACTTGCATAAAACGAGTGAATGAACTAGTCAAGTCAACTCATGTACTTACATTATTGAATAATATATCGTCGCCGTTTAACTAGAAATTGTCTTGAAAGCCCAAAATGTCGGCCAATTTTGGCGCTGATTACTCAACGAATGGTTTGAGGGTTTAATCCAATCACTATTCCAAATGATTATTATCCATTAGCGAAAAGATTGTTTAAAAATGTTCATAGTCAAGGCTCAGGCTGGTTCTTTCTCTTGTATAAATATAATGTAAACCGTCTTGAAATAATGACAATTTATTAGCAAAATTTGATTATTCCGCGTCTATGAAAAAGTCCTTTTAAGCTACTGTTTGATTGATGCCTATTTAACGCACACATGTGTATTTATTGTTGTATAACAACAGCCTTTAATGATAATTAATAAAACTGATCAAACATGAATTTTACCATGCTGTGTTATTGTTCAATAGAACAATAAATCCACGTTCAAGAAGACACTAACTGTTTTGTGGTTAATGGCAAACATCATAAATAAACTCTTACAGCCGTCTTGCATCGTTCTATTATACGAAGATGAGTATAAGCGTAATCATTATTTATTTGGCAAAAATTCTGATAAAACTTATTAAATACATTATTATATTTTTTAAAGAGTATTGCTGCTTGAAAAGTATGCAAATTTAAATTATACCCTTGGTTGTTTGAACCAAAACATAAAGAATATATGTTTTCGGTGACGTAACTTTTGCAGTCTACATTGTAGCATTGTATCTATTTGCAATCAACGGCTGTTTACCAGCCACAAACATGGTCATTTTTTTTTGACAAGCGACGCTCGTCACTTAGTGTTATCTGTCAGCACGAACATGTCCCCCCTTTCACGATGTTGACATCCACAATGATGGACTATGATTTATAGCAGCGCGTGCGGTTTAGACAACAGAGAGCAGAGAGTGCAGGAGAAAGACGCATCACCCCTCGACAAATGCGAACGTGTATGAAATTACCGGGTCAAGGCTTGGTGCATATTTTCGTAAATTTCTTTCTCTTACGACGAGAGCTTCTTCCCTCTTGTTCATAAAACAATAGTGAATTTGTGATCGTTTATTAAGACAAAAACATGACATTAATATATAGTTTAATATGTGTTGGAATTAGTTCGATGTGTTTTTCGAGCGTCAACGGACAGACAAACAAAGAGGTATGTTGTTAAATCATTTTCATAGATACACTGTATAACTTTACATTTTGTTAATGTCGGTGACGACTTGGAACATTTTTGTTTCTAAAAATATTACCTTGACTTTTTGTTTGTTTTGCGTCACAATCCAATACAAAACTCCCTTATCACTCACTATTGTTGGATTTCAATTTAGTATAATACACAGAGGTTATTTAGTTCTTACATTTTAATATTTCACATAAATAGTTTAAATAGTGTACATTTATCCCTGGCTCGGAAATGGAACGGCTCGGAAACAGAATGTCCGGGCTTAACTATGGAGAGTTCGATTTTAGACCTTAATTTTTAGATCACCTTAGCGCACGATGCTCATTGTGAGCTTTTGTCCGTCCTTCGTCGTGTGTCGTCCGTCATAAACATTTGCCGTGTGAACACGAGAATCCGCATGTTCATGAAATAAGTCTCGGATTATCTGTCCAAAATATATCAAGGTCGAGTCAGTAAGTGAGTCACGTAGGTCAAAAACAAGGTCACTAGGTCAACGTAAAAAAAATAATTAATCACTCTAGAGAGCACATTTGTTCCCCAATCGTCATTTAACTTGGTCAGGATATTTGCCTGAAGATATATCAGCCGAATTTGAAACTAGGTCACGAGGGTTAAAAACATAGGACACTATAAACAAATTAACGCAATATCGTCTGAACACTTTAGAGGCCAACATGTGTTGTCCAATCTTCATGACACGTTGTCAGAACATTTGTCCCAATGCTATCAAGGTCGTGTTCAAAACTTGGTAACATAAAATAAAAAGCTTTTGAACACTATAGCGATAAACTTTATTGCTCAATCTTCATGCAACTTGGTGAGATCATTTGTCCCAATAATATCTCAGACGAGTGTGTAACTGGGTCATGTGGAATCAAAAACTCACTAGATTAGGACAAAAAAGTCACTATGTCAAATTAAAGAAAACGCTGTTGAAAGCTTGATAGCAGTCATATGTGTATGTGCAATCTTCATGAAACTTGCTCGAACATTTTTTTCTAATGATTTCTCGGACAGGTGAGATTTGGTTCATGTCTATTAAAAAACATGGTAGCCATGAGGTGGGGCAGTTTTCTTTATGTGGATAAAGGAGAACCATATGAACACTCTTAAAGTTACATTTTTTACCCACTCATCGCGAACTTGCTTAAACATTAATGATGTGTTGCTATGATATCTGGGCTGATTTTGAAAATGATAGTGGTTTGTTGGGAACCAGGGCTACCAATTAGTTGGGCAGTTTTCATTATTATTATATTGTGAAACCTTTTATGAACACTACCAGCTCAGACCAGTGCAGTTCCTTGTGGTATCAGGTGGGCGCACTAGAGCCGTTGGCCCTCTTGTTCTAAGAAAACTCATCGAATCTGCAACATGTGTTGGGTTTAAAACCGACGACTCTGATGTCTCTTGTTCCCTTCATTCTAGCCGGATGTTCCCATAAAGCTCCATCACCTGGTTGTGACGTCATTGCCAAACGGAAGCCTGCGGACTACCATCTGCTTCTCCTCGCAGTTCCCGATGCAGACGTCATGGATTATCGACAAAGGCTTCGTTCCAACATGTAAGAGGGGCACGCGAGTTTTTACCTATCTTGTTCGTTTGGGAATTATATTAAGTTAGTATTTTTATAAGGCGTTTTATGCAGAACTAATTAAGGAGAATATGTGTTGTAGACGAAGGCTGCAACCTGTGATGGTTAATTTTATTTCAGCGTAAGGGTTACATGTTTCAACAGAACTGGGAGTTTTAGTCGCCATTTTGTAAACAAAAAAAACATTTGTAATTTGCTTTAATTAAAGGAGATTTAAAATGCAAACGATTGAACCGGTATTAAGATTTTGTGCATCTCGTTACGACAGTGTGTAATATCCATAAAATGCGACCATCTGTTGTCTATTGACTGAATGTGCATAGTTCGAAACCGACGGCATTTACGCTAATATACCAGTTATATGAGTAATATGAAGTGTCCGTTATTCGTGTATATATATATATATATATATCTGTATATAAATAGTAAAAGAAATAAAACATAAGAATATTGTAATAAAACATAATTGATTACAACTTTCATATTGCATGCTGATATTTGGAAAGAAATATTGACCTTTGTGGTTTTATTAGCTCGTCTGTTTTCGAAGAAAACCCGAGATATTGTCAGCCAGCTCGTCCGCCGTCCGCGGCGTCCGAAAACTTTAACATTGGCCATAACTTTTGCAATATTGAAGATAGCAACTTGATATTTGGCATGCATGTGTATCTCATGGAGCTGCACATTTTGAGTGGAGAAAGGTCAAGGTCATCCTTCAAGGTCAAAGGTAAACAAATAAAAAAAAATCATGTGTATCTCATGGACCTGCACATTTTGAGAGGTGTAAAGGTCAAGGTCAAGGTCATCCTTCAAGGTCAAAGGTCAAACAAACTAAATCGAAGACCCCACAGCCGAGCGTTGGCACCCGCTATGCGGTGCTCTTGTCAGATATACATCTGATGAAGCTGTCCAAAAATGACATTTTTAAATTACCATGATTCTTTCCTTCAGTTTTGAACCCGAAAATTGTGAAGAGCGAAACTAAGCACTCGAATGGCTCCATTTCCGCCAGCATAGAGGTGCCACCGGAAGTCCCCTTGAATCTGCTGCGATTCCACCTGGCCTGCAAGCAACGATCGCTGCTCATGTACACGGTCCTGTCTCTGTCGCACAATATGGCGGACACATTCGAAGAGATCAAACAGTTTACACTGTACATGCCGCCCTCAAATGAGATTGGAATCACGCCGAGCGGGGAGGCCCTCTTCCACGCCGTCGTCAACACCACAGGCACGCCGTATAAGTTCGGTCTCCTGCAAACAGATTTAGCCGTCTACAGTAAACGCCTGGGCGATGTTGCCAACAGTTACTTCAGCAACCATGGGACATTCTCGTTTCTACCGACCAACACATCGAGTCCAATTGCGCAGAGAAAGATCGTCCAGACACCAGACGAATATCACTCGGACATTATCCTCCGTTCCAAAGATCTGTACAAGAACGGCGCAGTGGTCTCGATACTTGCGGGATGTGCGAACCCTACGTCGCTCATTCGTCGCTTGGACATTAAGAAGGTGATGTACCTCCGACCGATGGGCTCCAGGGAACCCGTCGCGCCAGGCACTCTGGGATTTATCGACGAGGAGTACAACATCCCGGTGCAGCCGTCTGAGCATGCCCTGGTTCGCTGCACGCTGGTCGGTAACCCGGTTACCAACATAACGCTTCACAAAAAGCCAGCACGCGGCGGGGACTATGTTTTGGTTGACGCCCCAGTGAAGCTGGCGGCGATGGAGTACGCGACGACGGCAGTGTTCCACTTGCTCAATATAAGCAGCAATGACGCAGGCAGTTATATGTGCAAGGCCACGAATGGAGTGACGGAAGTGCGGTCGCAGAACCACGAGATCTCGATACTGACGCCGAATATGGTGAAAACGGCGTCATAGATGTATAACCAGTGCGCATTATATTTAGCTAAAAGCTTGACAATGTGACGTAGGAAATATAAATGAAAACAAACGCGTTTATTTTTTTAAACACAACTTGTTGCAATGATAACATTTCATATTACAATAAGTAGCAAGAATTAAAACGTCCAGATATTAAAATTCTACAGTATCAAGATTCCGAGTAGTGCGATGGGTCTCAAACAGTTTCAATCTTAAGTTTATATAAACTTGTTTAATCTTAAGCTTTATATAAACGGTTTAAATTTGAAGCTTCATATAAACTGTTTCAACTTGAAGCTTCATATAAACGGTTTCAATCTTAAGCTTCATATAAACTGTTTCAATCTGGAGCTTTATATAAATTGTTTCAATCTTAAGCTTTATATAAACTGTTTCAATCTGAAGCTTCATATAAACTGTTTTAACCTGAAGCTTTATATAAACTGTTTCAACTTAAAATTTCATATAAACTGTTTCAATCGTAAGCTTCATATAAACTAGTTCAACATGAAATTTTATATAAACTGATTAAAACTAAAGCTTCATATAAACTATTTCAACCTAAAGCTTTATGTAAACTGTGTCAACCTGAATCTTTATATCAACTGTTTCAATCTGAAGTTTTATATAAACTGTTTTAACCCGAAGCTTTATATAAACTGTTTCAATCTGAAGCTTTATATAAACTGTTTTAACCTGAAGCTTAATATAAACTGTTTTAACCTAAAGCTTTATAAAAACTGTTTCAATCTGAAGCTTTATACAAACTGTTTCAATCTGAAGTCTTATATTATAATCTGAAGCTTTATATAAACTGTTTTAACTTGAAGCTTTATGTAAACTGTTTTAATCTTAAGCTTCATATAAACTGTTTCAATCGGAAGCTTTATATAAAGTGGTTCAATCTTAAGCTTCATATAAACTGTTTCAATCTGAAGCTTCATATAAACTGTTTCTATCTGAAGCTTCATATAAACTGTGTAAATCTTAAGCTTTATATTAACTGTTTCTATCTGAAGCTTCATATAAACTGTGTAAATCTGAAGCTTCATAAACACTGTTTCAATCTGAAGCTTCATATAAACTGTTTTAACCTGAAGCTTCATATACACTGTTTTAACCTTAAGCTTTATATAAACTGGTTCAATCTGAAGCTTCATATACACTGTTTTAACCTTAAGCTTTATATAAACTGCTTAAATCTGAAGCTTAATATACACTGTTCTAACCTGAAGCTTCATATACACTGTTTTAACTTAAGCTTTATATAAACAGTTTCAATCATAAGCTTCATATAAACTGTTTTAACCAGAAGCTTTCTAGATTTTTCTTCTACCGTACCCCCAAAAAACTGATATTTAACCGACAAATGTTACAACATGATGATGCAGAAGCGATACAGCGGTATATGAATAATTATTTATCACGCGCCGAAAGGCGCCATTCTGCCCAACATTCGTGCGTCCGTCCGTCACATTCTTGCGTGCTGAACTCCTCCCACACTTAACAGGCGATTTTCGTAATTCTCTAACAGAATAAATAATTCTAAGTTCTACAGCGCATATAGTCAAGGAGTCGTGACGGAGTTATGTATAAGGATTTATTACCATTTGTTTAAAATTGCATAAACAACTTTCTTTGTATTTTACACAATGGTTATCAACATATTCTGCTCACATGGCATTATGCCAGAGCGCTGTAAGTGCGGTTTGTCTATGTTTCTCGTAAAATGCTATCTTTGTTTCGCATGATGTTAATAATGGGCGATGCACTGTGTGTGACAGGTTCTCGTTACTTATGGTGTGAAATGAAAGGGCACTTGCGGTTTTATAGGGAAGAAAAATAATTGAGCCTCGCTCTGGGAAAATGGTGGTTTAATGCATGTGCGGAAAGTGTCGTACCCTACACACAGTTGTATAAGAACTTTATATTACAGAAAATAATCATTAATTCACTAGAATGTTTGTAGGTGCATTAAATGCCTATTTTGTTATTCCCCTCCTCCCTTTATTAAGAAGATACATAAACAGGAATGTTAAATGTTTGTGTTGCATCACTTTATTCCTATAGATTAGGACTTTAACTTATATAGTCAGGGCTTGTATTTATAAAGTCACTTAGGAAACTTAACATACCGGTAAGATGAACTTTAACTCCTTAATAAAGCTGTGGAACGAATATGAACTATTATTATAAAAAAAGCTGAAAATATAAGAAATTTGATTGGTTACAGATTTACATACTTTTCTGAACGTCTTTATGATGACAAGACCAACTGTTGATGCCTTAACAGACCCTGTTTTGTTTGCTCTGTAAAAGTGTGTGTTACATTTGCAACCTGTGTGAAGATCATTCTGGTAATATTAACGTGTGTCACATAACATAAAACTGATATTTATTTAGAACTTACATTTCACATATTGCACATGCAGTAAATGTAATTAACTATTGCAGAGAGTTATAGTGCGGACTGCGCAGGCAAATCTGGGGCGACACTTATCGCACATGCATTAAATCCCGTTTTCACAGAGTGCGGCTCAATGTCAATTTAAAAAAACAACAACAGGCGTATTCTAATATTATAAGAGCTAAATGACCAATCTTTGGATTGCACATACAATGACACGTATTTTACATAATTTTATAGCATAAAAAAAAAACAGTTTAAAATGTTTCATTAATTCCGGGCATAAAAAAAAATGACAGACTAGATAATTGATGGCACGTACGCGTAAAGGTCTACTGAAAAGCTCTGTTCCTTATAACACGATTTTAATTTCATTTTTCTTATGATTCATTTAACTGGAAACCTTTATCAAAACATACTTGCCATAATCGGTACATTTCATGTATATTGTTGAGACATTTAACCTTGCAGCGGAACAACGAATAACGACCGTTCCTTTCACTCCGAAATGCACAATAAACATCTTCCAATTCTATTGAAGCACATTCTGGAAAATTAGAGACCCATACCCACACGTTCACCATTTACCTACCCTGGTAGAAAAGGTTTGGTATCAACCAAGTCTGTTACGGTGACACCGGTTTAACACTGTATGACCACAATACGTTATGATCGTTAAACTGTTAATTGCAATGTAGAAAGGTGCAGCGAACAAGAATCATAACTCTACCATATTTTCATGTCTTTTGTTAATGTTCCCACACGTAACTGCTGTAAACGACTTTACTCTTTCTGACACATACAGTATATCATTCACATCTGTCCTTTTTAATCTAGCTTATAACTCATAACTAGCAAAGACCAGCTAGAATAAAAAGGTATGCATTACCTTATTATATAATTTAAAACGGATTTGTTCAGTGTTTATTCCTATTTATTTAAGGCTTTCCGGTGGTTTATAGAGAAATATCAGTGAATTAAAACTGATAATTTCACTTTTTCAAACAATGAAAATTATCAGTGAAAATTATCGATAATTTTCACTGTTTACTGTGAAATGACGTTATTATTTTGACGAAATGACGTCATTATCCCAACGACATTCTTTAGTTAAACTCTTTAACAATGTAAATAAACTGTGAAAAAAAGCATGAAATAAAAAGAATTTTTTTTGGATTCGGTGGATTATCGATTTTAATTCACGATTGATCATAGAAAATATATATTTTCACTCGTGGCTGCGCCACTCGTGAAAATATTAATTTCTATGATCACTCGTGAATTAAAATCGATAATCCACAGAATCCAACAAATATCCTCTATATCATGGTGATCATAGTAAAAAAGGGGAATCAATTCAAATAGCCTTTGAGACGAACTCAATTCGTCCTAATGAAGGACATTAGTTTGCCTACTGACAGATGCACACGTATGAGGATTAACCGCATATTCATTCCAATAAACATGAATCAATTTATTTAAAAAAATCACTTAGAACAAACAATACGAAGCACATAATGTTTTATATTGGGTTTTTGCGATTTTGTTGTGTGATCCTGCTACAGATTGTGCCGTTTAGAAATGTTCGAATAGACACTCGAAGTGGCCGTGTCATGCGTCACCTTTAAAAAAAAACTTATTTCAGTCAACATGTTGACAAAATATGTATTTGTCTTTAGGGCGAATGTGATCGACTCATGGGCAAGACCAGTAGGAAGGGATTACTAGCTATTTGTAATTAAAATATGCCAGAAACCAAAGAGTTATAAAAGTACCTACCCGTTTCGGCCAACCCGAAAACCGAACAAAAACATCAACAAACACAAACCACACAATAAAGGATTGTTCATTGCTCACATAAATTCGCTTGGAAACAAATGAAGGTATGAAACATGAAACCACAATTCTAGTATAATGTATATCTTTCATGTAATGCTCGTTTAAAATGTCAGGGAACTGTATTTGACCTCACACCATGCCAAACGATATTGTAATATGAACATACCGAGAGTATACGTTTGAGTTGATTCTAGTAAAATGACGAATTTATTGCACAATTAGTGGGCTTTACAGAAATAAAATTATATTTCTATCTCAACTATTGACTGCATCGTCACTAATTATTTGGGTTTAATGATATGGTTGATGAAGATGGATGTATTTTCGGCAGTATATATCATACTAATGACAGCAACAAACGTTANTGACACGTATACCCAACAACTCTCGCGCACGCGGATGTCTACATTTAACTGGGAAATTAGGATTATTTAAAATAACCTGAAAACTTCAAATGATTCGTGTAAAAGATCTATGGATTTTATACTGAAAACACTGATATAAACATATTATGTTGCACTTACACTCTTCTCCATTTCGTCACACAGACATAAATAATGTCTGCAATTGCAATTATTTATGGTTCGATAAAATATATGTAGATCTATGTGTTTTCAATTTTCAATGGTGTGTTCTCCTAATTGAAGATTCTTTTTTTACATTCAGAAATCGGGATCATTTACCAACACGTTAAATTTTGAAAAATAAAGGAGCATGAAGCGATTGTTACTAACGCGTCAATATATGACCGCTTTTGCTTAAACCGCGTTCGAAAGAAAATGAAAAGTCGATTAATAATTTGCAGCATTCATTTCCGACCGCACGCTTCAATGGTCGCGAAATTAAATTGCTATTAAAGAAAAGTGCAAACACTACTTAAAATCGATTTTCATTTATAACCAACAAATTTCAGCAAGTAAAAATGCCGATACTTCATAGAAGCGTCAATAATTAATAAGTGTCATTTAAAATAACGGCATAAATGCTGCAGCTCTCAGTCAACCGTGTCACCAGTTTTCGAGAGTCATTTCTCTTCTGCGATTGCCAAGATGTTCCCATGACATCCACACCTGTTGAAACGTTCATTTTCATCCGTCTTTAAAACAGATTGAGACGATAAAAAGAAACAACGCTAATTTGATGCTCATTTTCATGGGAATAATTCACTGCGCATTTTGTTTGTGGAAATTATCGATTTTTGTTTTTGACACGGAAGCACTCTGAAGCCCTCTTAACGTCGTTAATAATTTGTAATCGTAATACTATATCACTTGCTACTCCGGTTGCATTTTGTAATAAATAGCGAGCCATCGTGAAATAACTGTTGACATATTTTATGAGACTGGCAATCACATTATTGTGACATTTACTGCATAATTGATAAGAGTAACAATTCATTTGCTAATAGCTGTAACGGTAACTTCTACGAACGCAGCGATTGTACAGAAGTATACGTTGCACGAATTATTGGTTGCTTTACAAATACTACACCAATTCATATACAATGTAATGTTATTTGCAGAAAACAATACCTATTTTCTCTCTATTTTACATGTATTTATAAACATGAAATACAAATAAGCACATGATTTACTCCTATATTTTGTTGTCACCGATGTACAGGGGCTGTCTCTGAATATCATTCATAACTATAGTTTTATTATTTGGCAAATGTAACCAAATTATAAAAGCAATTTCCGTAAAAATTTGGTCATTTGGAGCAAAAATATGAGAAATACTAGGTTCATTAACGAGGGTATGACGGACCGGCGCCTGAAAAAATGCATACATGTACTGTAAAATGTTAAGATGAAATAAGTTAAAACTTACTGTTAAAAACGGATCACCACGTCAAAGTATTTCCAACAAAGTAAAAACTCACAAAACATATAGTATGAATGAAAACGGATAAGATTTAAAGGGACTTGTTCACAGCTTTTGACATGATTTGAACTCTGTCATTGAATGCTTTAAATTGATAAATGTTAACATCGGGACTAAAGAGCTCTAGTATAAAACAATAATACAATTAAAGAAAGAAAAAAAAGAACCATTGACCCTTGGAGTAAAAGTATATTATGTAAACCACACGGCCATCCATGTAACTCTGAGTAGCGAATTATTTTATACTTCATATAAGCAATCCAAGTAATGTCACAAACTATAAAAAAAAATAACAACAGAACTCTCCAAATTTTTCAATTGTTTCGCGTTTTTAACACTTAATAATTTTAAGAATTTCTAAGGTTGATTATTCGTAAACGTAAATGAATGTTTGATATGAATCCCCTTAATGGCGTTATTTCGCACACTGATGTATGTACATTGTTCACTTATTTTTTGAATCTGTGACAAAAAGTTGAAAAATTCTCATGTTGACAAACTGTGAATAAGTCCCTTTGAAGCTAGGAAATTAGTTCAGTAGTTTTTTACCTTTTCCGTCATCAGGAATTCATGATTTGCGGTAATATGACTACATTGATTCATCCTGAATTAGTACGTGTATTCGCTACACCCGTATGTGTGGCGATTGTATGAGCCGCGTCATGCGAAAAAGTGTCTTATGCCATATGCAACCAGCGTAGCTCCATGCCAGCCTGCGCATTAGTGCAGTCTGGTCAGATGCTACTCTGTTTGCTAATGAGACCACGGAACCTTGCTTGACATTAAGCGGGCAGGGTATCTCCCTATAAGACTGCGCGAATTTATTTAGCATAAGACCGATTTTCGCACGAACCGGGTCATAAAGAATATAGGGAAAAACCGGACCAATTGATGCAGAGAGTTCATCCTATCCGAACGGTATCCATGATTGCTAATAACCTATTTACAGTGGATTCACGATTTATCTTTTACGCACATGCATTAAACCGCCTTTTCACAGAGCAAGGCTCAAATGGAAAAATATATATCATCACATATCCCTACATATGTCTGCGTTTAGCGATATGCATTTGGTCAACGCTAACTAGGTTATTCCTTGTCCACGGTATAGGGTAGTACTGGTGGACTACGATAAATTGCAATTATTAATTTTTACACTTATCGAAAAAAAACAACAGAAATATAATAAAAGCTGTTACATTAATTAGTATTTAGATAATCAAGACCTTCATCGGAGAGTGTATATGTGGGAGGAGGATGGGTTCCACCCGCGCTCGGTTAGACCAGCAGCCAGTCCAGTCCATAGTCCCTTATGTGATTTTAATTATTATTATAATTGTATTGCTTCTATCGACACACGACAATATGTGATGTACTTTTCTTATCTTCGAAATGTTAAATTTCATATAATAAATATTTTCTTGTAAAATTCACATATTTATGAAACAGTTAATTATTCCTTAAGTTATTTTCTGTTTTGTTCTGTGATTAAATGATCGAGTGCACTGGGCTTCCCTCTCATATTGACACTCATCTTTCACAAGACGTTTGAAATGGTTTAAGATGTATAGGGGACAATGTTCGACACGTAAATAAATATCCAGTCTAGGCGGAAAGTGTCGTCCCTTAATAGCCTGCACGGTCTCCACAGGCTAAATCTGGAAGACACTTTACGCACATGCATTATAACGAGTTTAACAAGAACAAGGCTTATGTATCACTGTCCATAATCAGCACCATGTTAGCCCCAGTAAAATATGAGAAATTTGTCTATAAACTTAAACAGTGTTAAATTTAACCAACGTTAAGTTGTGAGCGTAAGCTCACGACTAAAGTTACAGAGCATGTTTTGCAAATCAATATGTGCTTAGAAGCCTTAGCTACGCTTAGAACCGTAACTCACTTTGCTAGGAACGATTACCGCTGCCTGTCTGCACTGCAGACGACGAATGCTTACATAGTTTAGGAGCGTCTGCTCTACTCCTGCAGTGAGTGTACTTACCAGCTTGTAAGACGACATTGGCCAGTCTAGTGTTTAACATTGAAATTTGTACATATTCGCTGCTTTCAGGGAAAACGGGGCTTAATGCGTGTCAAATAAGATTAGCCTGTGCACACTGATTAGCCTGTGCACTGCGCACAAGCTAATCAAGGACGACAACAGCGAACAACTTCAGTGCCTTCAGCGCTTTGATTTTAAATGGTTAACAACTGGTTTCTCCTGACAGCCCCTTTATACCAACGTATATTAAACGTATATTTCAACGTATATTTATACGGATGTCCTTTTATAATCTTCAAAGTTGCTTTTCTTCAATCTGTCAAGGATGCTTGAAGTAGTTAGCATGACGATTAAATTGAACCCAAGATTACGTGAGCCTCGGTCTGTGAAAACAGGGCTTCATGCGTTCACGTAAAGTGTCGTCCCAGATAGTCCAGTGCAGTCCACACAGGGACGAAACTTTCCGCTTTTATGGTATTTATTGTTAAAATGAAGTTTATTCTTAGAGAAAAACAGGTTTTGTCGGAAAGTTTCGTCCCTGATAAGCCTGTGCAGACTGCACAGGCTAATCTGGGACGACACTTAATGCACACGCATTAAGCCCAGTTTTCCCAGAACGAGACTCACGTGTGAATATCACCCCTTTCAGAGTCTCACGTTGACCATGAGGCAGCCAACTTACGCAACTCATCAAACATAAACGACAAATACGCGTTGCAGGTTTTTAATGTATCTATAACAAAATACGATAATACTCAAAAGCACAAAGTACAATGCAGCATATCGAAAACTTATTTCAAACACATTTGCAAGAGGTACAATAAAACAACTTGATCTGTAAACAGTAACAACAGACGCAATTCATCGAGACAATTACAACAAATTAACAATCGAATATATATGTTCCGTTAAATATGAAGGCAATAGTAAATGTATTGTGTATACTTTGTTAAAAGCATTGACATAAAATAATCATTATGAAAAAAATCATCCCAATAAGCACTTGTTGATTCTTCTATAAACAAACTGTGATAGAAAAAAAAACACAATGAAAACAATTGAAAGTAATAGAATCTGCATGTATATGTAGGCAGTGGAAATGCATATATATCAACATTTACTTTTTATGAGGAGAACGAATAAGGTCTTAAACTAAAAATAATTATACAAAACCAGTATAATCAAAATTTGTCTAGCATATACTTCCAAAACGGAGGCGTTCGTTTTAAGCATTTTGATAAGCAAATACATTAAAGTAGGAAGATCAGTGCAAACCAAACAAAACAAAACAACACTGTTTTACAGGTAAAACACATATAAGTTATATAATTCCTCACGTTTTGGCATATGGAACCGCTTTCACATAATTGCTTACCACAGCGAGGGCAGTTCTCAAGGTGCGCATGTCAAGTGAAGTTTGGTCTTTTTTATGGTATCGATGACTGGCATTTTGACACCTATACCACATTTGTGGTGTGTTCTGAGAAAACTGGGGGAAATGCTTGTGCGTAAAGTGTCATCCCAGATTAGCCTGTGCAGTCCGCACAGGCTAATCCGGGACGACACTTTCCGCCTTAACTTTTTTCACTAAGAAGAGACATCATTTAAACGAAAAATTCCATAAAAGCGGAAATTGTCGTCCCTGATTAGCCTGTGCGGACAATTTACGCACAAGTATTTTGCCCAGTTTTCTCAGAACACGACACATTTACGTTATNTTTAGTAAAACTTCTACACCTATACCACATTTACGTTATGCTATAGCGTCCTTATGTCAATATCATTAATCGTCATAGTATTGAGGCATCGAAAGATTGTCTTCAGTTTTTGGCATCCCACTCCAATGTCTGCTCCGCCGGATGTTCGAACTTGGAACTCACGCCGTGTTGCTTTCACAGAATGTAAGCGCTCATGAGATATTTAACTGTCTTCTCTTTACAGTCTCACAACAAATCTTTTAACGCCGCTATATATGATTGTGCCATCTGCAGAGTGTCGTATTTTGAGAGCTTTTCGTTATCTCCAAAAGAAGGAATAACTTCACGAAGTTTATCGAAAGCCACGTTTAAACTCTCCATTCTCCGCCTTTCTCTAGCGTTAGCGGCTACACGTCGTTTACGTAAAACGTCCTTATTTGGCGGATCGTGACGTCGGCGTCTTGAAGAATAAACACGTTTTTGTAAGCGATTTTCTAACGTTGAGATCTTAATGTTCGATTGTTCTTCTGGTTGTAGCGTTGTTATATCCGTAAACGTGAAATGCGTAACGTGTGATTTTTGCGCGGGACTTACGGGGGTGTTTGGCGTAACGCTGGGAGTGACGTCACCCTCCGAGACTGCACTTGATAACATCGACTTCGTTTCGTCATTTTCACTCGAATAACATCTATCCTCATCGTCAAAAAGCGAACTAAAATCAAGCAAGAAGTCTCTTTTAGATGTATCTGGTAAAGTTGCATCACTCCTCAAAATGTTTCTCTCCGAGTCATCCATTGTTTCGATCGAATCTTGCTAATGTTTAAAGAGCGTATGCATAAACACAATCGCCAACAACAAGTTTTCCAATTGTTGTATTTTGTCGCGCTATATTTTCTATGTTATTCCTGCAGCGTGATTTAACAAACTCATATTTGGTTACAACGACTGGGCCTTACTTAGCTATATCGTCAACGACATGGGTGAATGACTTTCAAACAGCCAATTGAAGTTGAGACCTGTCAACGCTTAATCTACCACGCGCAAATACCAATTATGATTTTAATATTCGCTAGTTAAATTATTGTGGAAAAAAATATTATGGCATTTGATTGGCTGATATTCACTGACGCTAGGCGGGTTAAAGGATGTCAATCAATAAATCCCTCGACATTATAATTCGTACACACATTTAAAAATCGATATTTTGTTACGGTGTCAAAACCTAAACTCAAAAGGCTATGATTTATTGCCAATTGTAAACTATCATATAACAAATATCATCCACAGTTTTTCAGCATCATGGCAAAAATTGGTCTTTTGTTGCATAATACTATAAATCACAGGCGCTGATACAGTATTTTTGGATAAAGGGAGGATATTAAACCATTAACAATAGCGTATGATGGGCACATACGCACAGTAACACAGAACTAGAAACCACCTACATGAACAATTAACCAATTTATGTCTAGTGGACTCTCCCATCCTTCTAAATTGGATAAATTTATTTTCAAAATTAGGGATGTCTTGTTTATTTATTTCTATATTTAGAATATTTCTTACAGAAAATCCTTTAAGTAAACAGCGCAGACCCTATGAGACACCGCATCATGCGGCGTCTCATCTAGGTCTACGCTGTTTGCCAAGGCCTTTTTTCTAGACGCTAGGCATAAATGGGTTAAGAAATTTCCAAAGGGTAAACGTTCACAAACTATTGAATTTGTTTCGTTTAAAAATGTCGCATCTCGCTGCCAGAGACTCTTTTTAAAATTACGCTCGACATAAGCGACAGACGGACGGGATTGCGCCCATCAAACGTTCTATATTTGCCCGGGACAGGGCCGATATAAATGTTTTCATCGGCCAACTTTCGCGTTTTTCATAGGCTCGAGATTGGATGAAAAGCATGGCTCGCAGTCGGCCCGTCATTCGCATAATTCCGTCATTCCACCGACCTTTGCCCGATTCAAAATCTGCTTCTATTGCTTCAACCGGTTTTCTCTGTTAATTAGCTTTTTGTTTACGCCGATCATTTCTGCAATACCTGATTTCCATAGAAACATGTAATTATACATACCATTTCTAATAACACATAAGCTTTTATTTTACCTTTTTCTCTGTTATTTCCAAAAGCAAAAGTATACTTTAAGTCTTCTTACATGCATATGAAAATTATAAGATGGATTTCACAAGTTACAGCGTAACTAACGCAGAGAGCCGNTTTCTGTCGCTTCAATATCAATAAGAATGATATAATTAGCAATAATTAACAAACGTGATGTCGGTCCCACGTCGGACTGATATGAATTATGTTGCTTGTCTCGCAATATAATGCGCCGATGTCGGATCAATATTCGAATGGATTTTAAAAAAATGAATCTTTTAAATAACTGTTTAGATAGTTAAAAACATGGCATGATTAAACTAGAATACCCGCCACCTCCCCCCGCACAACAACCAATAACAACAACACAATAGTTGATAATTAGCAAATGTACAACTTCACAGTCGGGACGATATCTGCCCTTCGTCAGAAAATACCCCTGGTAATGCAATCATCCAGCCATCATCTGACGATATGTCGAGTTCTGATAAAAAAAAACTGGGCAAAATGCATGTGCGTAAAGTGTCGTCCCAGATTAGCCTGTGTAGTCCGCACAGGCTAATCCGGGACGACATTTTCCGCCTAAACTGGATTTTCGCTAAGAAGAGACATCACTTTAACGAAAAATTCCATAAAAGTGGAAAATGTCGTCCTTGATAAGCCTGCTAACCATTATCACATGCTAATCTGGGATGACAATTTACGCACAAGCATTATGCCCAGTTTTCTCAGAACATGGTCATGTTTGATGGGGACGGTTAAGAGCAAGAACATCACTGTAAGTGGGGGCATACAAACAAACGCACTACTGCACTTTTTTACTCTATGTCACTTCGTCACGTAAAGTATTGTTTAAAGCGGCGACTTCATCATCAATTAAGACAAAATGCTACGAATCTAATTGAAACATTCTCTCGGACGCCGTGAACGTTTAAGTCTTGTGTCAGCCTGTCGGATATGTTTTGTTGCCAGTGCGCAGAAGAGCTTGTTTGTGAGGAAAAAAGCGGGTTGAAGCATGAAACTCGACTACGGATCAATGTAAAATCGTTCTTTGATATTATCCTAGAAGTGGCCTTTGCAGTTTTGATGTCGGATTTTTTGCCACTTAGTCCTGTTGTGTTTTGATTGAGCTATTTCTATTAACAAGTTGGCGGTGTTTTTTTTCTCAATTTCAATACGTACGGACACACAAACTGCATTGTGTATAAATTTTGCCTGTCATGTATTGCACTAAGCATTTTAGGATTATAACTAAGGACGAATAAAACATCTTGTAAAATGTTCATATAGGCAATTGTAATATTGTTGTGGCAATTTGAACATTGTTCACATGTTTTATATGTATTAATAATGTTTATAATGCGTACCAACATTTTGTGCAGTTTAAAAGAACTAACAGCAGACACATGTTATGTTTCAGGATTAAATACAGTTTGTCGTATATTGTGTTATAAACAAATGGAATAATGTATAGAGAACATCAAATTTTATGTTCATGCTGTGCGAAAGCAAAATGTGTACTTAGTGTTAAAACATAATTAACAATAAAAAATCATATGCAAACTGTATATAGAACCATCGTATTCAATTTGAGTTAAACAGTTATACACATAACGGAAAAGCTATCCTTGTAAATTATTGATGGATTATAACATATTTACTTGCTGGATATATTAACAACAGCAAACTCCAAAAAGACTATCAGGAGAGAAATTCTTGTTCTTATCCACTAATTTTATAACACGACATAAACAAAGAGCATAAAGACGAAAAAGAAAGTTGTGGCAGTTGCAATACCGGAATATACACTTAACCCATTTATGCCTAGCGTCTAGAAAAAAGGCCTTGGCAAACAGCGTAGACCCAGATGAGACGCCGCATGATGCGGCGTCTCATCAGGGTCTGCGCTGTTTGCTTAAGGGAATTTCTGTAAGAAATATTCCAAATATTGAAATCAATATACAAGACATCCATAATTTTCGAAATAAATTGATCCAATTTAGAACGATGGGAGAGTACACTAGGCATAAATGGGTTAATAAAATAACTTCCTCAGCGCTCCTTTAAAAGAAGTATTTGCCAAAAAGAAAGACATATTTTACTCATTTATGTCTTTTAAAACCTCTAATATAAATACGGTCGCTCTTTCGAAATGTCCACATTTAACAAGGTAGTAATAAAAGAATATTGACACACGTTTATCATTGCAGTTAGAAGTTAATGACAATATAGATTTATTTCAATTATTAAAAATATCACTTCTCTACAACACATACATAAATAACTAAATGTTCAGTATTTTATGTGGCAAAAGATAGACATAAACCAAGCTTTGGTCCTTTAAACCTTATTGCGGCTTCTTCCTGCATTGCACGACGATGATCTAAATGTTTAACTATATGATTTTGTCTCTAAAGCTTTCTTTAAAAAAAGACGAGACGTAGTTGATACTTGTTTTGCTCTGGTCATTGAGAAGTTAAATTGTGATTAAATAAAAAATGTATTTGCATTGACAGTTCCAATGCGTTGACGCATATAATAATAATAATAATAATAATAATAATAATAATAATAATAATAATAATAATAATAATAATAATAATAATAATAATAATAATAATAATAATAATAATAATAAAATTAATAATAATAATAATAAAATATAATAATAATAATAATTCATACAGGTCACGATTGTAGCTCAATGGTGTTTTGTAATCATGGCAATTCAAAACTAATAAAGGATTGCATTTCCTGTAGTGTTGTTGTAGTTTGCGTCATGGGTGTATCATTTAAGAACTATATAAAATGCACGTATTGTGATTTTGAGCGAACTCGTTTCGGGGTGAAACGACTCACAACGAACCATTGTCAATTCATCATTGATTAAATCTCCAATATAACATGTTATAATAGTCATAGTAATCACTGTGTTTTGATATATAATTTACTTGTGTGAAAGTCACAAGAACCTTCTGACATTTGACTGTTGTTATTTTCAGGAATATGTTTTTTTCGCTTTGGTGCAGACAACACTTTCCCGTCATTTGTTATTGCATGTTTAACTACAGTAAACTACAATAAAATTGTTATCAACGAATAGGAGCAAATTAGCGAAAGTTGTGTTCTACATTAAAATAATTATGCTAACTTATTTGAACCCACAGTAAATTAATCGAGCAACGAACAAAAACCAAACATAAAAAATACCAGCAGCTTCTATTAGCTGAGCGGGGCAGTACGCGGGGTTTAATCCAATCCATTTTCTTCAAGTGCTTGGACAAATAAACGCAGACAAACAGAACAAAAACTGTGACTTCTGACTATCAACATACAATTGTTCAAATTGATAATTAAATTTCAAATGCTGTCACATAAACTACTTCGTTGCATTTGGTTTTCCGACAAAGTTTAATCAATGCCTCATATTTATTCTGTGTCATCGGAAGACTAATTTGCTTGATAAATAATAGCTTTTTGCTAATGCTTATTTAATTCTATACATCCAGCTGCAGTACTAATGCACACAATAAGTCGCATATTTAGTTTCGCATTTTTAACGCTAACTTCTATACTGTGGTTTCGTATCTTTATTATTTTGCGGCTTTTGGGAAGGTTAAGTTGCGAGTTTAGGCTTCTAGCAATCAAACGCGGAGTAAAATCAATGGTCTGTAAAATTGCGATCTTAACTTTCGTGTTTCCTTTTTGTTTGGAGCAATTAAAAAACGAAGCCAGGTGACCTAATCCTGACGTTTTAAAATTAAAAGCTATAATTTTGCCACCAATATCAGAATTCTCGTGAAATGGCACTTGTAATTAACTAAAGCACGGTTTAATTTTTTTATTTCTATACTTTGTTTTCTACCAACGCAAATTCAAAACGTGTTATCCCGAAACGTATCTTTCTAATGACAATTGCTCGGGAAGGTGCAACGAACATTAAACGTTTGTTCCAGAAATATCTGCTACTTAAAAATTAACACAATGCGACTGTTGTGTTCTTTGTTCATGGTAGTTCGGTTTAAGCATTAAACCATTTAAGTTTTTGATTTTTTTTCTCATAAGAATAACCGCTCATTTTAAACTCGAGCGAAACATGTATAAAGTTGTGAACGCTTCCAAACCGCTTGGTAGATACACTGTCAGAACATCGCAGTTTAAGTACACTGAAACCTTGAAAAGCATGCATATTGGTAAAAATGTTTACAGTCTAACAGTTGCGTATTTACTAGTCACAGGTTATTGAGCATGTAATTCCATTCATCCTTTTAAATAACCTCCTCGCATAATTAAACATGATTTCAATTATCAGACTAGTCTCTCTCATTTCAAACAAATACGCCTTCCATCTTTAATTTGAACGATAGTATCTCAATTGTGATGTTATATTAGCAGAGGCTGCCCGGGTTATCATGATGTTAGGCAGCCTCCGACACTCGACAAAAGGCAGCCTCCGACACGCGACAAAAGCCACGGCGTCTCGTGACAGGCACGCGACAAATCAATTTACCCCAGTGTCGGTGGCCTGTCTCTATCATGTCTAGGTATTTCAGACCGGTCTGAAATTTTCAAAGAACGTTTGACATACCTACAAAGACGATGGTCTCTAATGATACGTGGGGGTCGACACGGCCTGCACGACCGCCATTGATTATCGGCCGGTATTCTATTTTTTTTCCGATCGAGTCTTAGTTAGGTTTTGCAGAATGCATGAAAGCATGCTGAAATGAAACAAATTCCAATGGACGTACAGAAATGTGCGCATTTATTTTTTTGATAAAAAAGTAACATTTTTCAAATAAAACGTTTAAAGAAAACTTGCGCCAAAATGTCGCTAAAATTGTCTGAAGTGTTCACTTCAATCAGGAGGATTATTCTGAGTGTATGAAAAGGATACCGCTGTAGTGGTGTGATACCATTTCAGCGAACTAATCAGTATTTCACGGCCACCGCAGACTCTGCAGCGGCATAAAGGACGCTTTTATATTTGGCGGTTATTCAGCCCCACGCGCTAAGCGTTCAATGCTTGCCCCCGCTCACCCCTAATTCCACGGTCCCTTTAACGTCCTTAAAGCGATAAAGACGCTCTGAATAGATAACCCTGTACGATAACAGCGTTGGAACTGTCAACATTTTTTCGTCGGATAGGCAGCTAATTTCGGCCGTTTGGGTTCTATGTTATGTTATTGTGCAATTCAGCTGCTGTACCCCTTTTGAAGGGAATGCCATGCACATGTTCTGTTGCGCGCCTTTTACGTGTGCAAGACCCCTTGTGCAAAGTATTTTACGCTTTTTTTTCACGTTAAAATAACGTTTGAACAGTTCGTGCTTGTGGGTTTCACGCATTGAACCCACACGAGTTTTGGGCATTTGATTCGCGATATTGACGTATCACTTAATATAGTTCTTTATGTATATAAATTACTAAAGCAGTGGCATTTAGCATATGAATTGGCCTTCATCTTCATCTTCTATGTCTCTGTCATTATAAAACTCACACACATTATCGTTTCGTGGTATGTTATTCTGCCAGTTTTGATTATTGTGCAGAAACTCTACCTAACAAAAAGTAAGGTGATGTTAAGAAATAAATCTAAGAATTATTCCTATTTCAAAGAAGTTATTTTTAATGTATATGCATCAACTATAGAGACCTTTACCATACCAGCCTTGTTTGCAATTGTCAACGCGTCAATATAAGTCATTAACAAATAAATAACTTATTAAAACACTAGTTACTAGTATTTTAATTTTTCTAGGCATTTGACAACAATTTGAATAGCCATCATTTTACTATAAAGTTATTTTATTAAAATGTTTCCATTCTTCAAATTTAAAAACAAATAGAAGTCCGCACAGGCTAAGCAGGGACGACACTTTTCCGCTAAAACTAGTTTTCGTCAAGAAGAGTCTTCCTTTAAACGAAAAATACAATAAAAGCGGAAAGTGTCGTCCCTGATTAGCCTGTGCGGACTGCACATGCTACTCTGGGCCGACACTTTACGCACATGCATTTAACCCCCGTTTCACAGAGCGAGGTTCAAATACTAGTTCTTCAGACACAGCACCAATGTATGTGTTCATTAAATCATGTAGCAATATGTTTCTAACTTTTAAATGGATGCGCTTTACATCGTCCGATTGTGTGAACTTTTAAATTAGTCAAAAAATATGGTTTACTTTCATACTCCCTGCATTTAAACAACAATGTATTCATTTACATGTAATTATAAACTCCTAGTATTATTCAACACCATACAACACCTGACGGCGTTCATACTCAGGTAACAATTGTGTACATAAGAACAATAATTCAAAGTACAGCACACTTACTTCAGCAAATGATTTTCTACGGAATGTTCTCTTTTTGATGCAATGCAACAACGAATTCTAAAAAAAAGTTCGCTCTGAATTCACCGAATCCATGGCGCCCGCCTGACTTGGTTCTTCAGCAAAAAAAACACTCTAAGCACGTCGGATTTGTATACCGTTAATTAAAAAAGTGATTACATGTCGCGATGGAAATTATATTTTTGATATCTAATTGATTATTCTGTTTGCTATATTTCGGCTAAAAATGGCCACATTGGTGGTAACGCGTCATTAGTTAACTAACAGTGATTAACAGCCCTTGTAGGAGGGCAATACTTCCGTCGCCCGCACACGCCCGGGTTTTGTGCGAGTTAAATCCAGCGAATAATGCAAGTATTATCATCATGTGGGCGATTGTCGAAAGTCCAACAGGGATGTCACTGAAACGATAATGGCGGCATACTCGGGAGCATGCCCCTCAATTGGAGTTGAATAATTTATTATCTCATGCATGAGTTCGTCATAAAGAACAGATTATAGAAATGATAGGGATTTCAATTATGAATTGTTTGCGAGTGAGTTCGTTGAAGGACACGCAATGTCTTTGTCGCCATTGTACTGCGCACGTCCGATTTCACATTGGACATCGTTTTATACATCTGACTGTTAAATCATATCTTGGTCAATTATCATGGGGTTAAATTCTGATGTTATCAGTCACGTCGAAAAATGCTTTATTCAGTATATGCACGAACAAATGAAAAATGGAGCAACTGAAAACATAAACATTAAAAAACGCATTAATTTTAAATAAATATTTGCATTATCTTTATATATACTGAATGATTTAAAATAAACGTGTAAAATGTTGAAAATAAATTTACATTTATTGTACGTGTTTCGAATAAGATGACAGCGACAGCTTGTGAAAATGTCTTAAAGGCGGGATTTCAACTGTTGCATATTGGTGTCTTTCGAAACCACTACAGACTCCATTAGNCATACATTTAAACTACCGGTATTTGACATTTTAATTAAGTTCACAGCATTCACGTTTAACACACAGTAAACATCAACGCATGCAACATGTACCGTTACATGCGCACTAATCCGAACAACAATACAAACCTTACAATCCTTATACAAGATGCTCGAAAAGGGATAATAGGCGAGGAACAAACGTCTTTCAAAGGCGCAGTAGGCCCCCGCAGGAAGTTTCGAGCCGGACTGCAACCGACCGGAGAAAAATTCCCCTCTAATGCATTTTGTATTACTCCGAGATGCACGTGCACATTAAACGGTTGCACGTGAGCGCCATGGTGCCAACCATACTAATTGGAATCATATAAAGAACTAGTTAGAAAAATAAAACCATGTGAAGCGTTCTTAGAAGCCTGCGTACAAAACGTTTCTTTTCACGGTCGTCTGCGAGATTTAGCCTTTGATTTGCCTCACTTACATCGCTGAGCATGTTGATTAAAATATGAGGGAGCGTTTATAGCTTTAAAAGGTGCTAATGCCACCGACATTTATTTTAAGGCGCTTGCTAATGGAACAACATAATCACCATAAAGTCGGAATTAAACAGAAATGGGTAGGACGGTATTTTATGAGATTTCTCGAGATTTTAGAGTCATGATGGAAGAAAGATTTTTGATTGTCACCTTTTACACATTAAACAAAGGCGTTTTTATTACCAATGGCAGATCAAAGAGAAAGTTAAATATTCACATTTCAAACAAAAGGCAGTACACGGCCGGTAATCACGGGCGCCACCTCTTTTTTGCGATGCATTTATAAATGAGCCAATGCCACTTCCGATATGGCGCTAAGGACCGGATGTTTTGAAATTTCACGGATTATTCTTTGAAGTGAGTAGGTTTTGTATGTTTTTTTCAACATATTTCGGATTATTTTAAAAGTGGGCAATGTAGTGCGATTCAGCGAAGATTAATTCATCCACAAATGTAAAGAAACATGCAATCGCAACCCATTTGGAAACGTGAGGACCTTTATAAGTTGTGACATGGTGGAGTTTTTGAAAGCAAATCAAGTGTCCGCACAGGCTAAAAAGGGACGACACTTTCCGCTTAAACTGGATTTTTGCTAAGAAGAGACTTTCTTTAAACGCAATATATCATAAAAGCGGAAAGTGACTTTCCTGATTAGCCGATGCGAACTGCACAGGCTAGTCTGTGACGACACTTTACGCACATGCATTATAACCTCTTTTCACATGGCGAGACTCATATATATAATAATTATATATTACTTAATTTATGTATACGAATCGCGAAAACACAGTGGAATTAAAATATACAATTACAGACCTTACTTTAATTCTGATAAATTGCATCACACATCGTTTAGTTTAAGTTCAGAATTCATTCTTAATTAATACGCTTGAACGACTAATACAATCTTCAAACGTTGGTGTAGGAAAACTTAAATTTTACCGATATTGCCGCTTTTTGCATTCTCAGTTAACGATCGGCTTTCCCAACTACTGGAAAGCTGTAGTGATTTTGTACACCATATGGTTTTCGGACGCCCCAACACAGTCAGTCAGGTGGGAAGCGTTGCTTTATGTCGCCCATTGAAAAGAGAATCCACGAACTTCAAACTGTAGAATTTATGATTAGTTCATGTTTAAATCCATACATGAAATACTACACTGAAAACTCGTTCTCTTATAAATGGGTTATTTAATTATTAATTCTTTTTCAAAGAAAATATTTTTGTCTCAAGCAATCCGTTATGTAAATTAACACGACCGATTGTAAGACTACAAGTATGATGAAATCACAATATCGACTATTTATTCATTTTGAATCGCTTATTTTTAAAAGTCATGTTTTATTCAATATGATGTTGATATGCGAATTTAACACGACGCAACTTTTGCGTTTCCACTCCAGTTGTTTTCCCCCAAAATGCAACCATATCGCAATAACATAGAGGATATTTGTTTGCTTTCGTGATATTCGTGAGCTTATTTATTTCAGAAAAATTAGAAAATAAATATTTTCATTAGCATTTGCGCGAGTGAAAATGTGTAATTTTCGAACTTCACGGAGGAGAATCTTTCACATTAAAACCCCGAACGCAAACATATTTACTGAATTTTATTTATTCTTGATATAATACTTTCATGGCGATTAATGCACGTATTATTTTCTTATCGATACGATTGGGTTAAGAAATCAAAATTTTGTGAAGTCCGCACAGGCTAATCAGGGACGACACTTTCCCCTTTTATGATATGTTTCGTTTTAAGAAAGTATCTTTTTAGCAGAAATCCAGTTAAGGCGGAAAGTTTCGTCCCTAGTTAGCCTGTGCAGACTACACAGGCTTATCTGGGACGACACTTTACGCACATGCATTAAACCCAATGTTCACGGATCGAGGCTCATATATTTTCCATGGACTCAAAACCATCAGGAATAACGACTATGACCGTCTTGATTTCAGTCGTATTGACCGAAAGGTCACGGTCACACAAAATGAAACCGCAGATTTGCCACGTTAACAATGTTTAGGCTTCTTAAAACGCATCATCATCATCATCCTCATCCTCCTTTACCTTCTCCTCCTTCTCCACCTCATCATCATCATCATCGTGGTCGTCGTCGTGGTCGTGGTCGTCGTCGTCGTCGTCGTCATCATCATCATCATCATCATCATCATCATCATCATCATCATCATCTTCTTCTTCTTCTTCATCTTTAACTTCATCTTCATCTTCGTCATCACCGTTTTCATCGGCATCAACAACAAGGTTCTTTACGACCCTAAAATTGCACGATATTCGTCAGGTCTTAAACAGACTGCCACGGTGCGTTTCCTTATTACCTAGCATATCTGGCATATTGTCACTGATATCTGACATTCATGGTACGGTAAGCTGGACGAAAACAGAAACACCGACATGATAGTAACAATACACATTAATGATTTATTTATTCAAGTCTAGTAATTGCATTGACGTTTTGATGGTCACAGTTATTGTTATTATACCTCACTTTTATTCACAATGCTAAACTCCCATAGGCCATCGTGACATAGAAATACTGTCAGACCCAAAGGGAAAAAAAATACTATCCAAAAAATACTGTCGCCCGCTACCTTAGCAATCACGTGCGGACATGCAATATTTTATATACTGTTTTACTGTGAAATGACGTCATGTTTTTAACGAAATGACGTCATTATTCCCGCGAAATTCTCCAGTTAAACTCTTTTACAATGTCAATAAACGGTAAAAGAAGCATAAAAATAAAAACATTGAAGAAAATTGTTTGAATAAATACTATGTTTCTGTTAGACTTAGAAAACACTTTAAGAGACATACTTAATACTGTTTAACTATTGACTTTTTATTTTCTGTGATAAGAAATTGACTGTGTTAAACAGTGTTCTTTTATAGATCTAATTGTTATCAAAATATTGATGGTTGTTCATTGCTGAAATTAAATACAATTATTGAATATTAAAATTGTTCATGGTTCATATAAATTGTTCATGTTTGAATAGTTTTTTTCGGTATAATAAAATAAATATTACATGTCTGACAGGGTGACAGTAAATTTGTCAACTTTTGGAAAAATACTGTCAACCACGGCTTCGCCTCGGTTGACAGTATTTCCTCAAGTTGACAAATTTACTGTCACCCTGTCAGACATGAAATATTTATATAATATANGTTAAACAGTGTTCTTTTATAGATCTAATTGTTATCAAAATATTGATGGTTGTTCATTGCTGAAATTAAATACAATTATTGAATATTAAAATTGTTCATGGTTCATATAAATTGTTCATGTTTGAATAGTTTTTTTCGGTATAATAAAATAAATATTACATGTCTGACAGGGTGACAGAAAATTTGTCAACTTTCGGAAAAATACTGTCAACCACGGCTTCGCCTCGGTTGACAGTATTTCCTCAAGTTGACAAATTTACTGTCACCCTGTCAGACATGAAATATTTATATAATACTAGATATATCTACTATCAAGCTGATTGTATTACCCTATTACGTGTTCCGCCTGTCTGTTATGCCGTGTTTACAAAGAATTGCGCACGAAACCGGCATTGTTATTGTAAAAAGGACGCGCACAAGGTAATTCATCCTATTGTGACCGCTTATTCAAGTGTTGTTGTTTTTATTTAGAATACTCGAACGGGTATTTTGAATGAGAAGGAAATATGATAATCTATATACGTCTTGATTATTACAATCTTTCCAAATTCTATTAATTGAATTTAATTATCACCCTGCCTAAAGATGCAATATACTATTAAAGTTATTATTATGTATTGTGTGATATCAAACCAAGGGTACAGAACAAACGCG
Organism: Dreissena rostriformis; assembly: GCA_007657795.1. Classification (NCBI taxonomy): domain Eukaryota; kingdom Metazoa; phylum Mollusca; class Bivalvia; order Myida; family Dreissenidae; genus Dreissena; species Dreissena rostriformis. Next base: position 318,492 of record VMBQ01000279.1, read on the forward strand.
CAAGCTATGTTCAGTTTCCGAATAAATTATTTCACTTAGGCACCTCAAATAAGACGAGGCAGCATGTAATATTGAAGTTTTGACATTGAGCCTGCGCTCCATGGGATGTAGTTCGTTACCTCTAGACTACGAGTGTACCACTCCATGCACAACTTTAATCCACGAATCATTATTTATCTGGGTTTTTGCAAGCTGAATCGTAGCCCGTGTCGTCGTAAAATAGGTTTGCACGGACAACTCGGTGCGAGCTTCTCATCATTTGTGTCGTGTTCTGAGAAAACTGGGCATAATGCTTGTGCGTAAATTGTC